>JANAVB010032219.1:5681793-5689935 GCA_029216955.1 Iris pallida | reverse complement strand
CGTTGATGCTAAGTCAACCTATCGAGTCCACGAGCGTAGCTGATCGAGAGAAATCGCAATGCATGTCGAACACTTGATAGAACAATTGAAATAAAACATGCATCAAATGCACGATTCGCTATTGAATATCGAAACACCGTAACTGTGAGCTTCTCGGTACGCAAGCCAAGAACATGGGATAACTATATCGACGAGTGCCTCTGTGGATGAGTCGTTTGTGCCTTCGAGCACGAGTTAGAAGGCTAGCACATTGAAAGATAATTAAAGATAGTGCCCTATTGCATGAGCCATGAACATTAAACACTAAGGTATAGAACATAGAAATACAGTATCGAGGCATATCGTATGCATGACTCAAAAAATAGAGCACAATTGTGTCAAGGCGTGCGTACATGCACGAGAATAAAAAAAAGGATGGCTTCATTGCGAAGAGAACATGAATGTGACAGAACTGTCGAATACGACATAGTGCTTCAGAATATTTGGGACCTTTGGGTCTATTTTTGACGAACATTGAATTGGGGCATGGTGTCATAGAACATTGAAACAAAAAATAAAATTGTACAAAGAATGTTAAATATAGAAAGAATAGCGAACATTGAAAGAAAGCAAAATGCAAGACGACATAAAGTCTGAGTTTCGGACTCAAGACTATGTCTGGTTGTATGAGGAGTGCATGTTGCATGATCAAATGGACTGTGAATTAACCCGTGCACGTGTTTTCTCTTTAACAAGCATACCGAGGCATCGGGACTGTTTAGCCTAGGAGGAATGATTATCGTGCAGAGATCACGAGCATTGCGAGACCTTCAGTAATGATCGTAACCTAGGCTAAATAGGTGGCATCGTAATGCATTTGAGAAACATAAGTCTATTCTGACATCTATAAATGTTAGTGATCTTCATATAGATAAGGGCCGGTGAGCTGAATAATGCAGGCACACAGAGAATCCTGCTCAACGATCACTTATAACATGATATGGAAAGGATATTAGGTGTTCACCTTGCATCAGTGCAAGGACGAAAGCCTCGAGTCGGTACAAAGTCGCCATGAAGGAACACGATAATTATACGTTACCTGCTTGCTTATTTACATAAATCAAACATAATGTGCTTGTTATGATAACATGCTTTACTGGTTTCGAATATGTCTTGAAACTGATCCTAAGGCAAAGATAGAAAGATCACTAAATTGTATGCTGCATGGTTCAATATATCTACTTAATGTCGGTTTAGTAAAGTAAGTCTCTGATCAGTACACGAGAGGATTAGTACTGATCTCCCACCATATTTTTACAGGTTTAGGAAATGGTCTGCTCCGGTAGAGCTTCGCTTGAACGTACTAAGGAATATCATAGCATTTTGAGGCGTACGACCACATTCACACTCGGACTTGCAACATGAAGATGCGACTGAGATATAGATGACATGATGTATGGAACATTAAAATTTTTTATAGGCAAGAGAGAACCTGAGTGTTGTAAGCCGGTCTGGCAAATTCAGTTGGACTATTGAAAGCCATTGTAACCTTAGTTTATTTTTCAATAAAAAGAATTATTTTATATACTCTATTTTTTGTGTTGCTAATAACAAATCAAAGATAACCATTTTAAGAACTTGTCATCTTGCTTTGTACGAGTGCAACTTTAGACTCGTACGACATCACGCCCCAGCGAGGATGATCGATTCGGTAAAATCAAGCGAAGACGAACAATTTCCCGAGTCGGGCATAACATAGAGTAGGGTAGGCTCAGGGCTGACCCGGAGGGTGGACGAGTTGGACAACCGTCCCAGGCCCCTCAATAGACAAAGCCTCCAAACAGAACCTAATGTTACGAACCCAGCCAAACCTTATAATAGGAATGTCCAGACAGACTCTTAACCAACTTAAGTAGTACTCTGTAGAAATGATTTAGTAGGAAAATGGTCCAAAGATGGCATATACCCACTTATACAGAGTAAACTTTAATAACCAAAATAACAATAACAGTATTCGAACCATGTATAAAAAATGATATGTGTTAAATTTATATACAAGATATAGGTATGATGTCAATTGTGTATCAATTTAGGAAATATGTGAATGTCTACTAGAGTATCATAAGAGTATAGAGAATTACATTGGTGAGTGAGTGAGTGATGTGAAATTGTGTGGTATGTGTTAAATTTACATGTATCATGTGAATATATTGAAGTAATCATATTTTGAGAATTATATGTCTTAGAGGGGACAACTATCTGTGTGTTCACCTCTTTGAGAGTATCAAAGATAGTGGTAGATGTGTTACAGTTTTTCCTATGTAACTTTTGAGGTTACACATATAGGTATGAGTAGGATTGTAGGATGTGGGACTGTGCAGTGTATGTTTCAGAAATAGGATTTGCCTGCAGGATTTGGGAAGGGTAGTAGAGGAAGTATAGCTTGTAGTAGTAGCTGCATTTGCAGGTTGCCTATGTGCTAGTGCAAACAGTACACACAAGTGTAGTAAGGCACATCAGCAGTTGCCTAGCAGCAACACACATAAGCAGTTTCCTAGCAGCAATAACTATGCTATAGCTTGCTGCTGCAGCAGCAGCAAAAATGGTAATACAGCAATAAGCAGGGTATCCTCTAGGCTGCTTTGTGTATCAGTGATACACATAGGTATGTGTACTCATCAAGGTATGGTAAGGAGTATACAGACAGTGTGTGCACCTACAAAACTGCAGTGTGGTGCATCAATTCCTTTATAAGTGTAGAAAACCTGTGTATAGGATAGTTTAGAATGGGAAAAGATGAACATGTGTATGTGTGAGTGTCATATATGTGTCCTATAGTATCCTAGAAGGGGGATCAGTAACAATAGGAACATAGCCAACCACAGCTAGTATAGCTGACAGTATGTGTCAATTTAAAAGAGGAAGAAGAAGGTTGTTAGAAAGAAAATATAGGAAGAACTAACAACAGCTAGTTGATAGCAGACGAACAGCTAGAGCAGGTGTATGGTGGGGGTTCAGTAGCAGAAGCAGTGAGGAATGGAGTGATAGGCATGGGTGTATTAGTTTGGAAATGGATATAGCAACTCAATATAGCAGCAGGTATTTAAGTAACAGCAGCAAGTAGAAATTGAAAGATTTATGGGATATCAAATTAGTCAAGAGTGGGGTTAGGCATTAATATCTTAATATCAGTTATGATGGATATCTAGGGAATACATTGAATTAGAATGTGAGGGTATGTCACGAGATGGTAGTATACCAATGAGGTGTATAAGAGTGTAGTGTGTGTGTAGGCTTATGCATGGTGCAGTTGGAGGAAGTAGATGGCATGTGTATACACATAGGATAGTAGGATATGGGTACAGATATGTCTGAGTGTGTCTATGTGTGAGTGAGAGTGTATAGGTGGATAGGTGAGGGAAACTGTATGTGTGTGGTGTACATTAGTGGACCAGTATATATGTGCTGCAACTACAGTAATACAGCTGCATCTACAGTGCTTTGAGCAACTACAACAACAAGTCAAGGGGCAATAACAGTTTTGAGTATGTCTACATTAGAGAATGAAGTGAGCTATAGTCAGTGAGATCTGTAGGGGATATTCTGTGTGCAGCATGGTTAGATGTAGGTGCTAGTGTGCAGTCTTTAGGTACAAAATCAATAGTTAGCTGGACAAACTAGGACAAACTGTAGTTGAAGGTGTGCATGTAGGTAGTACAATCAGTTAGTCGAAATGGTCTGCTTGTGGGCTGTAGCAGTCAGGTTTGACAAATAGGTAGGTAGGCAACTGCACCACCTGCAGCAGTAGCCATAGGGGAAAACTTTCATTATGTGCGTGTCCTGCAGGTGTAGGCAAACATATAGTCTATGTGCAATTGCAGACATCTGTGTAGTTAGTTGTGGTGTATGAGTGTAGATGAAAGTCTTTTTGGAGGAATTATAATAGGGTATGTATCAATATAGTGTAGGGTATATGGTTATGAGGAAACTACATGTGTGCAGTCAAGTAATGAGGTTACAGCAGGGTTTGTTTGGCTAAAGGAGGACGTCTTGGGTGGCTCTACTGTACCAAGTATAGTCGCAGGACAACATAATCTTGCCTGCAAGGTTTAGCTGCCTGTATATGTAACTGCAGTTGGGTTTCTGAAGGAAACTAAACTGCAGTTTTGTGAACTGTAGGGTGCAGTGGACCTGTGATAGCACCTGCATGCTGTAGTAGCAACAACGTAGTAGAAAGAGGCCACACATGTGTGTGTCTGAGTAGATATAACGGTATGTTAAGGTAGGATAAAATTTTCTAGATATGATAATATGGTTTATCATGGTATGTTAAGAAAGGTAAGGTATTTCTATATGTAAAACTTATAGCTAGATAAGCATATGTAAGCTAAGGATATGTTACATAGGCATTCCTAGGATTTCATGGTATAGTCTATATATATATATTATATATATAATATAATATATATATATATATATATATATATATATATATATATACAAAAATGCTTCAAAACCAGCCAGCTGGTTTTGTATTATGAAACTACCCTTTGTTTCAAGAGTTGGATTGGAATTTAGTGGTTGAGTAAAAGGTGTAGACCCCACCACCTTTTAAAGTCATATAATCTCAACCATTCAATTCCAATCCAACATGAATAACATAGGTTGATTTCATAATACGAAACCAGCCGACTAGTTCTAGAGTACTCCTTATATATATATATATATATATATATATATTTAAATATATATATATATATATATATATATATATATATATAATATATATTATATATATATATATAGGGTATTGATATAGAATGTATAGGTAAACCATGTTATTCATATAGATACCAAAGGTTTATACGTAACAAATAGACTATATGTGCTAAAATGCATGGAATGCTATATGGGTATAGCCATAGGGTATATATAGGATTGTCGAGACCTAGAGAACCCATAGAGCCTAGTGATTAGCAGGTATCGAAGTATAAATTCAAACATTGATTTGTTTGGTTCCTGCATATAGGTTCGTTGGGTTTGCACTCGACCACTAATTTGTGTTTACGGCTTAGGACCACGTGCGAGTACATTCTCTAATAGTTTTTATTATTTGATAGTTCCTATGACTCATGTATATAGTGTTGTATTCCTTGATTCTTTGACACGATGGAGACACATGGTATTTATGGATTCGCTTTCATACGACATGTGTCATACTTTTCTAGCCTCTACATTAGGACTCACTAATATTGCTTACTTTTATTTGGCTGGCCTTATACATGATTTGCATGTCGGGATTTGGATTCATTTAAATACTAATCGTACGGAGAAATACTTGAGTAGATATGTAAACATTTTCAAAATCTGGAACCACCTCCTACTGACCTAATCTGGAAAGATAGCAATGGCACACCTTACATGCGATGAGCCGTATTACCCCTAGCCATTTACATGTCGAAAGTTGTATTTTAAAATACACTAGTTTAGTTACATTCTTTCTGGTTTACATTATATCTGTTGGACACATCATATCTATTTTAGCTTAGGTCTCCTTTATTTACTGTCCTTATTGTCAGACTCTCTGATTCACCATGTTTATTTTTTATTGCCCTTTAATTGTTGCTCTATTTTGTTTTCAGATTTAGTCTTTCCTACCTATCATGTATTACTAACTATAACTGTTTTATAGTCTTTATTATATATTGGAACTGCTATTAGAAATATGTTTTGCTCCAATCCTGACCGAATAACATTTTCTAGAGGATCTAAAGGACTTCTTTCCTACGTACTATAGAGCAGGTGTAGATGAGGGCTATCTGCAGGAGACCCAGGAGGAGCTAGCCTGGTAGAGGAGACTCCAATAGATATAGCCTAGTCAGCATTAGGTATTTATTATGCTAGAATTTGTACTAGACTTTGAGACATTGTATGTTCCTATATCATACTTATGTGGATATGGAGATATTTAGACGCTTAGGCTTTGATATGGATTTGGGATGTATGTTCTAGACCGATTCGAATTATCTTTTCATATCTTCATATCATTATCGTGCCATCATCTTCCTTATAGTTTATTGTAATTGAGTATATATTTTATTATGTTGCCTCCTTTGGAGATGCGATATCATTGATAGGTTATGATATATATATATATATATATATATATATATATATATATAGATATATAAAATATATAAAGATGTGTTAGTTAGAATTGTTGGCGGAGGCTGGACGTACCCACGTACTCGTACCCCTATATCTGGTGCGGGTTGTGACATGTTTTTGTGGTGGCCCATTCTGGTTAGACTTCACAATCTGTGCGATGTCGTGGTAGTACAAGGGCTTAGTTGTACTGTTACGAGCCTGTGATTGGATATAGGAAATAACAAAATCGGATGAGAGAATACCCAATCACAATTACGACTCCTTGAGAGATTCCTAGGATGGCCCATGAGAATCTCACTATAAACTCTATTTCAAATCTATTTTTACTTGTTTTCATCTACTTTCCTTTGTTCATTGTTGAATTTGATTCTTTGTGTTCGTTGTTGACTTTGATTTGTATTGAGATGAATTTTATAGACTAAATTAAGGTATATTCTGATAACATATTTGATGAGGACAATGAAAAAGACAATTGTCTGCTTTAGTTATGGAGTCTAGAGTTTATCGCAACCATATTAGCTGGCATGGCGAAGACAGAGCCTGATTGTAGATTTATTTCTCATGGTTATAGAATTTATAGTTTTCACAACCAAGCATGTGGCAGGACAAAAATTCTAGATACAATGATTATATAAGTATGTACCTTAGTTATGGACTCTATCATTTATCGCATCTATTGTTACTAGCATGACGAGAATTCTGGATAACATGATCATGGATAGACGTGTATGATTATCAGATTGTATTTTAAATTGGTTCTTAATATAGCGCCTCTATCATTTAACCATGTTATCATTGATCTCTGTTCCATCACCCCTAATAGCTCAGTATAGGGTTATCTTTAGTACCCCCAGTCCAGTTCCTTAGAGTTTTACCTTCATTAGTTCTTGAGGTTTCTTAGGATAGTGTGGTAGTTTGGTGAGTTACGGACTGTTGGTGTCTAGTTTTGTGTCGATGTTCATTGTTCGGAGTGTAGTTTGTGAGTCTAAAAGTGGTTTCTGGTTGGGTATATGACTATTAGGTATCAGTATATAAGCCGAGAAACAACCCATAGCGTAGTATCCTGGTGACCATATTTTATGATAGGTTTTAGAGTAAAGTTAGTAACTAGTAGCAACAATATCAGGGGAAAAAGAAAGTTATGAGGAAAAGTAGCATACCAATGGGTGATTCTAGGTGTTGTATCATGTCAGCAGGATATTTTAGGCATACAGAGATTCATACAGTAGTGAGAAAAGGGGACTGGCAAGTAAAGGAGTTGGTGACTTCTGCAGATAGTGAGAGGAACTTGAACAGATACCATATAGATAGTATCCTAGAATAAAGGAGTTCAGCTAGGCCACCTGTGGCATAGAAAATTGTCCCATACCAGCGTAAGGCGACACCCCAACAGGGCTGAGCTTTTGCGATGACGGTCGAGGAGGCCGATGCTACAGGTGATTTAGCCTATTTTATTTTGTTCTCTCTTTCCTTCCTTTTCCATCTATTATTTTGTGTGCTTCTTTAGTACCATATAGATTGCTTGTGCTATAGTATAGTTAGTGTAGTTAGTAGTAACCCATATTCGAGACTGCAATATCAAGACCATAAACATGCATGCTTGTTTTCTTTCAATAGAATTGTATGATTTTAGATAGGACTTTCTTGGACCATAATTGTTGGGGGCTTGACCTAGAGAATAATACAACCATCCTTAAATTTTGAGGATGACATTTTTCTAAGAGGGGTTGGATTGTAACTACCTAATTCCGGAATAGAGATATTTTTGTCAATTTATATTATATAGTATTATTCATATTTATTTATTTATTTATTTTGTGTTAGTTTTTAAGGTTAGTGGCTAGCCTATTTATTAGACTTGGTGTTAATGGACCCAACTATACTTGACTTGACCCATTGGCTCAATTGATTAGAGTAGTCATGAGTAGACTAGTTAATTAGTCATTTCCTTTAGATTAAAGAATAGAATATTTTTATTAGTTATAGAGATTCCAT
>JANAVB010032219.1:5519293-5679293 GCA_029216955.1 Iris pallida | reverse complement strand
AGATGGCATGTGTGTGCACATAGGATAATAGGATATGGATACATACATGTGTGAGTGAGAGTGTGTATAGGTAGATATATGAAAAATTGCATGTGTGTGGTATACATTAACGATATTAGCAGACCAGTATATATGTGCTGCAACTGTAGTAATGCAGCTGCATCTACAGTGCTTTAAGGCAACTGCAACAAGAAGTTAAGGGATAATAGCAGTTTTGAGTATATCTACATTGGAGACTGAAGTGAGCTACAGTTAGTGAGGTATACAGAGGGATATTTTGCTGTGCAGCAAGGTTGGATATGAGTGCTAGTGTGCAGTCTCTAGGTGCAGAATTAGTAGTTAGCAGGGCAAACTAGGACTGAACTGTAATTGAAGGTGTGTGTGTATGTAGTGCAGTCAGCTAGTATAGAGGTTCTGTTTGTGGGTAGTAGCAGTCAGGTTTTGACAAATATGTATCTAGGCATTTGCACTACCTACAGCAGCAGTAGCCATAGATGCAAGCTTACAGAGTGGTGTGTCCTACAAGTGCAGGCAAATATGTAATCTGTATGCATTGCAGATATTAGTATAGGTAGATGGTGTATGAATGTAGATAAAAGTTTTGGGAGGAATTATGATAGGGTGTGCATCATATAGTGTGATGTCGTGCTCCGTCCGAGGCATTTGGGTGCAATCAGAATGTTGGACTGTGACTTGTGTTGGAAATCAAGGGATTTGAGACTAATACAGTCTCTTAGCTGGCTGGATGGGATGAGTATTTGAACATGGCTCACTGGTAAGGCTACGTCTTGTAAAAATACGTGTGATCGAACAAAAAGACCTTTATGCAAGTGAGTGAAACTGTCTCTTCTCCTCTACTTCATGCTTAATAAAATGGAGTATTGTCTTGCTATGAATTGTCCCTAAATGTTTCATGTTTAGTTGCTAAATAATATATATGCTTATGTTGAGAATCGTTGAAATGAATACACATGAACATTGAACTGCTGAATGAAATGAATGCTAATGCCCTTTGAAATGAATTGATAACGTCCCTTATGTTAATGCCGCTGAAACAAGGAAACAGTTGAGTAATGATATGCTATGTGAATGTTGCACGAGAAATGAACTGGCTATGCTCTTGACACAATGAACTGAATAAAATACTGAATCATGTACTTTGTGTAACTGTTGCAAAGATACAAAATGCTGCCTGTTTTCTTATAGGCAATGACATGAATAATATTATCCCAAGAAATAACAAATGAAATGCTAAAGGTACCTTGAGAAATGAATGATGTGATAATGCTTCAATATACTTGAGTTTTGCTATGAGAAGTGAATGAATTGATGCAATGAGAAATGATGAGACGTAGGATCGTTAGATCACCAAGTAAAATGATGGTAATGTTGGAAATGAATAAGTAATTGAATATGACTTGGAGAGATGAGATATGCACTATTGCCTTACTTCTTTTATTATTTGGATTGGTTGGATGCAAATCAGGTGTGGCTATTACAAGTTGGTTGCTAAGTTGGAAGTTTTGAAAATATTGTCGGTGACTCGATGGATGTTAGAATTTGTAATGACCCTACGATAGATGCTAATCCATCTTGACCACCAAAGATAGAATCAGTAACGTATGGGCTTATGCTTGATGGGATGAATAGTCATTGCATACGTGTATGTATGCTGAGGGTGTCACGACCCGCACCCACTTTTCGGGATGTCAATGCGTGCACAAGCCAGACTACGGTGCGGACTTGACAATAGAACTCTGTCTCGACCATAATGCTCAAATCCCAAAAATGCTCATGTAACATCCAGTCCAAATACTTGAGACTAAATACGTATCATGCCGCTGTATACATACGTAAATATACGGCTCGTATGTATACATAAGCTGTAAATGTAGAAAGCTAAGACACTAAATCTCATCCACAAAGATAATAATGATATAAAAGCAACTTTGAGTTTGTCATGTACACATAGTTGGGCGGAGACAAATCCACTACCAACTAAATTAAATATGAAAAAATACAAGGAAAGAATTGAACAAGCGAGAGCAATGGCGAGTCCAAGAGCAATCATCACGAAGGAAGGAAAACATGGCCTTAGCTAGAGCACCTGCAAAAATCACGAAAACACACACCTGGAGAGATCACCAGGTCCTCAGAGGGACGTAACAAGACACATAATATCATGCCAATAACTGAATAATAAAGCTCAACAGAAAAGTATGCATGAGTAAAGGTTCCTAACCTTTCTATGTGATATGCACTTTGAGGACAACGTTCTACGCAGGGGCTGTAACGGATTCACGCAAGCAAGTAATAAAGAGTGGCCATCAAGTAGTGCTCATCCGAGACACTATCGGCCCTGGGCAGAAGGTAGTTCTTATAAGAGTCACCCTCGGCCCAAAGTGTGTAAAAATAAATATGCCCATACGCTAATAGCTGTCCCCTCCCCCCAATGGTACTATACATGTGTCGACTCCACGACACTGTTTAATCCTTAATAACTGCCAAGTCTTCTACACAAATCTATTAGCAGTTATATTCTAATGCACGGCCTGCACGCACAATGATCAGTCAGCACGTAAGTCCGCGTCTATATGCGACTGACAACTCACACACAATCCGTGACATATCGTGACAGTTTATGAGATGTACTAAACATACGGTGGTCCCTTAACTCTAAGCCAATTGCATAAAGTATAATAATTTGCATCTATATATAGTTTTAAAGAACACACTAAAGAAAAAGCATGCATGATATTGAGCAAGAAATTAAACAGTAAAGGCAAGGTGTCTTGCCTGGTGTTACGCCTGGTGTGTGCAATGATCCAACAAGTCCAGCGGTCATCCAATGGCCGGGGTCGATGTGTAAGGGTCCGAAATTCACGAGAAAAAGAAATGCACGATTAGTCGTGATCAAGGGGATAATAATAATGGGAAATTGAGGAGAAAGATAGATTGTACATTTTTTAGAAAAAAATATTTAAATACCTAAAAAATATATTTTTGGTAAAAATAGCTTCAGATAAATACTTTAAAGTCTAAAAATCTTTTTAGGTAAAAACTAAGCAAATAGAATATTTAGGTAGTGAAACGATATTTTTATTAGTAAAAATAATTTAGACAAATATTTTGAAAATTTTTAAAAAATTGTTTATTATTTGGAAACTATATTTCTTACGTGTCAAAATGTTTCTAGTAAATAATGAGTAATTTAGAAAAATTTACCTTTAGGGTTTAAGACAAATTTTGAAAATAATATGGGACCAAGCCCAATTTTAATATTTATACTATACGTATAATTTTTAGAATATATATAGATTTTATTTAACAATTATATTAGTTTGAAATAATAATAATAAAATCAATAATATAATAATAAATAATAATAATAATATAATAATAATAATAATAATAATAATAATAATAATAATAATAATAATAATAATAATACAATAATAATAATAAAAACTTAAAGAAACACTACACTGTTTCTTCTTTCCCAAATGTTACAGAACATCTTCCTAAAAATCCTTAAGAGAGAGAGATAGAAGAGAGTGGGAGAAGGTAAAAAGGGGTTCACCAGCGGTCGTCGACGGCGAAGCTCCGGCGGAGCGCGGTGCACGCGCGCCGTTGGCGTGTTGGAGCGTCCAGATCTGGACCGAGGCGGCGCAGAAGTGGGGCGATGTCAAGGCCGTCGGGGAACGGCGGAGATTGGGACAGGGGCGGCGAGGCGTCGTGTAGGGGGCGGCCACCGGCGAAGGAGGCCGACGGAGATTCGAGGCTGGCGGATGGGCGCACGGTACGGCGAAAGAAGAGGGTTTGGTGGAGGTGGTGGGATGGCGAGCGGCTCGCCGGGAGGGTCAGGAAGCTTGCGATGGTGGCGCGCCAGAGTGGATGGGGGCGCCTAGCGTACAGGCGGCCGGTCAGTGGGCTTCGAAGGGGTTTCAGCGGGGTCCGGGTGCGATCGATGGCCGAAGGAGTTCGCGCTTGCCCCGGCATGGCAGCGCTCGGCGAGGCACCACCGGCGGTCGAGGTTAGGGCTTCGCTTTCTTCTTACTTTTTTTTTAATTCTCTGGATGTTGGTGACGAGGTGGAGCGGTGCTTGTGGCCGCCGGTTCAGGTGGTGGTGGGGTTAGGAATTTGCCAGGATGGCGGTTGTGGATGGAGTGCCGGGTCTGTGATGTTTGATCGGTTTGGCTGTGCTAGGTGGCGCAGGCGATGATGGCGTGGTGTTGGTGATGGTCGGCCATCGGCGGATTTGGCGGCTTCGGCCAGGAGATGGGGAAGTTCGTCGCGGGGGTCGTGGGGGTGGCGGCAGGACGGTGGTGAGGTTTGGGTCGACCGCCTGTGGCCGGGTGCGGGGAGACACAGGAGAGGTGAGATGTGGCAATAGCGATAGTAGAGATAGGTTGCTGCGGATATGGAGGACATAGGTGTTGGTTTAATTGTGTCGGGGATATGTCCGACATGGATTAATGTAAATAATATGGAATAAGAATGGTGGACACAGACACGATGCACATCTGTGGATGGAAAAATATGGATGAGTACCTCTCCTTATATAGGAGGTGGAAATTCCCAGTTGGATAAGACTAGTATTCGTTTAAATTGCGATGGATAATTCCATCCTTTATTTTAAATAACTTTAAAAGTTATTTAACCAATTCTAGATAAAACCTCCACTTGATTTAAAGTCTACTTGGAATAAAATCTCTCAATTTAAATTATCGTATTTAATCAAATATTAAATCAAACTAAATTTTAAACACATTTTTCGTAAATATTAAAAATATGATAATATTGAATTTCAAAAATCATAATAATTACTTAAATATTTGAAATAATTTTTATAAATAATTAAACTAATTAGAATTAGTTTTCGAAAATCGAGTGGGTATGAAATAAATTTTATGTCTCTCTCTTGAACAAAAATGGTTTTCGGAATTACTACTTATAGCACCAAATAAAATAATCATTTTTAAATAAAGATTGCCAATATGCGACGCGATGTAGCGATAATTATTTAAATACTTATATTTCTATACGGAAAATCTTTTAATAAATATTTTATATGAATATACATACTAACTCGCGAACTCGCACGCTACGTACAAATACGAATAACGCGAACTCGTACGCGACGTATAATGAATAAAAATCAATACCAAATTAAATTAAGAAAATATCATAGTAGAAATATAGGGGTTTTACATCCTACCCAACTTAAAAGAATTTCGTCCTCGAAATTTAGGAGTAGGTAGGTTAGGCAGGGTGGAGGAGATAGAGTAAAAATTCAATCAAATTTTTCGGCGAGATGATAGGCATACCATGGAATAAATTTTGGAATAATCGAACGAATTTAAATAGCGAGGAAGAATTGAATTCACGGGTATAGTTAGAAGATATCTCATGACAACCCATAAATAACGGTTTTTGATCTATACTATCTTTCAACAAAAATAATAATAAAAATGTGTAACTCCTAATTAGGCAAAAGTTTTCTTCGTCCAACTTACGATCAATAACTCAAAATTTTAACTTTCATTTGATATCGTCATAATCATCAATCTCCTTTTATATTCAGCCTTTCTTATATCTTATTAATCCTCTGAAGGGTTATAACCGTCATTCCTTGAAATCTTTTTACCTCCAACAATCGCTCCACAAAAGTTTTGAATTTTTTCCACTATTTTCATATATCTAATCAAATATCGCAATGATAGAAATTCGATAAGTCAACTTATTCGGTAAAACGAATTTCTTCCAACATATCTATAAAACCTTTTTTTTTCTTCCAAACTAAATTTCGTCTTTCATAATCTCTTCGAAGGTTAAGATTCAATAAATATTCAGTCAATTTAGTCGTTGATAAAATCATAGTTACTTCGATATGAACTTATATATCAATCGTGAAATTTTGAATAAGCTCAAACTTCCAATTTAATACTCTCTTCTGCTTTTCTTTCTACCTATTTTCCTTCAAGCTAGTTTCCTCTTGCCAAATTCCTTTTAAAAAAAATTCTTCCGTCAATTTAGTCTAGAGTAAAACCAATCCCACCTTAATATGACCTTTATATTTACAATCATCACATAGTTAAATTCTGAATCATTAAAAGTTTTAGATATTATACCCCCTTTTTTTTGAATTTTTCAAATACTCTATTTATCATCTCATAAAATAAAGAACCAATTTGCCGAACAAGAATCTACTCTCCTTTGATCATAGAATATACTCCGCCTCATAGGTTTTACCGCAGGATTTCACTTATGCATATTCAATCATCCTATTCAACATTACCACTACTCTCTCTTCTAGGATTTTCTACTCTAACCTTTTTCCAACCAACGGATTGTCATGACCAATTCCATCTTCGAACAAGGAAATCATAAAATGAACACAATTGCATAAACCACGGAGGAGGTGAAATAATAAGTAAAGCAATTTAATCGGAAAGGAGGATAGTAAAAGTTGCTAATATTGTATGGAGAGTAGAAGGGTGTTATGTGTAAGTAAATCAAGATAAGGCATGGAAATAAATGACAAGGTTAAGCTATCAAGTTAACACACAAAGTTTGATGCATAATAAAGAATTAAGTGGGTCACAATCATATATCGGGTCGAAAGGCTTGAGTTAATATTCGATCTCTAACCGAAGTCAGAAAGGGTCATAACATTTATGGTAGGGTCTATAGCTAACCATTTTGACTCGAAAGTCGCATCATAAAAATAGAGTACAAGGAAACGTGTTTTAGTGGGTCATGATATACCTACATGAAGGTGAGCTCGTCTAGGTCTTGCATGTGAAGTTGATTGAAAGGAAAAGTCTAGTGTTGTGCTCCAAATCAAAGTCACGACAAAGGACACAAAAGAATTTAAATAGAAAGTGGGAGTTTATGAGATAATGATTTAACGCACAAAATAAATGACCAAGTTAAAGCATGAAATAAAGATAATTTGGATTCTAGTAGATCAAGGTAAAATAAGTTAGGGCTACAGTTTCTAGAGATATGATAGCCACTTAGTTGAAGTACGATCAAGGAACATCTGATCATTTCTCAAGTTTTAAATGGTTAGAAGGTCACGATAAAATCTAGATTTGAGGAAATGTCGAGTGAGTCAAGATTGAGATATCTTCACAAAGTTTGGCAGATGACTTACTATACTCGAGTATATACAACTATCATGGCAACTAATGAGGAATACTTGTATCCCATTAGGTGACTTGCTTGCTTCTTAGTTCTTTACCAATATATCTAATTTCAAATTTCAAGTTCCTCAACTGTTTCGAAATAAAATTTCAAGATACTCCATCAAGTATTTAATCATAATTTAAAGTTTAATTTCCTATACATAAATTCCAAAAATCCTTCATCATATCTAATGCGGCACCACTAAATTTTCAAAATAAGCCAGCACTTTTAAAAATTTTAGTTCTCAAATGTACCTCGAGATAAACTCTTAGCCCGTTTCATCAATCGTAAATCATGTAACTAATTTTTTTTTAAACCAAAATTTAAATATCCATAATCAAGATTTAAACTTGAAATCTAATTAACTTTTTAAATCATAGATCATATGACACAATTTAAAATTTAAATTTTTTCTTCAAAGTCGCTTTCATATCTCCAAATATTTCAATAAAATTTTACCATCATTTCTTCAACTAATTAAATAAACCTATAAATCTTACGACTCAATTTAAACCTCAAGCTCTCTCTAGTTGTCTAAAAATCATAAATTAAACTCCTTAAATAATCTCGAGATAAACTTTATAATATTACAATCCAAACTTTCAAAGTTAACCATAAATCATGCGTCACAATAAAAATTCAAGTTATTTCTCAATCGATTTCATATCCCTAATAAATCATAACTATTTCACCATTTCAAAAAAAAAAAATCGTAATCAAATATTTGTTTCCTCGATCTAGCTATCCTTTTGCGTATACCACCTTGTAATTCTAACTTATCTTTTGAAGGTGGTAATAGCTACTACCCAACTTAAAATTAACTAATCCTTAAGATCATATCTCTAGGAAAAATAATACCTTTATATTCAAATATAACCTCAATGGATATTTTGTCAATATACTCCTTCTAACCATAGGGTTGACCATTATTATATAGTATGTAGTCATCTTCTAACCATGTTTAAGCACGAGATGATAGGGTGTTGGTAGAAAGAGTTCAAGCATGATGCAAAAATCAAGGGAAGCCACGGGAGTCGGAATATGGAAATCAAGGAAGGTTAAGGAAGGTGATCAAGTATATGGATGAGATTCCAAGATTCTAATCCTATATTGCAGGCCCGTTCGGTACAGTCATGTAACCGAAACGGTAAACTAGACCTGCATGGGCCACCACAAAAACATGTAACGTCCCAGTCCCAAATACTTGAGACTAATACTTATCATGCCAGCTGTATACATACGAGTAAATATACGGCTCGTATGTATACATAAGCTGTAAATGTAGAAAGCCAAGATACTAAATCTCATCCACAAAGATAAATAATGATATAAAAGCAACTTTGAGTTTGTCATGTACACAATAGTTGGGCGGAGACAAATCCACTACCAACTAAATTAAATATGAAAAAATATACAAGAAAGAATTGAACAAGCGAGAGCAATGGCGAGTCCAAGAGCAATCATCACGAAGGAAAAAAAACATGGCCTTAGCTAGAGCACCTGCAAAAATCATGAAACACATACCTGGAGAGATCACCAGGTCCTTAAAGGGACGTAACAAGACACATAATATCATGCCAATAAACTGAATAATAAAGCTCAATAGAAAAGTATGCATGAGTAAAGGTTCCTAACCTTTCTATGTGATATGCACTTTGAGGACAACGTTCTACGCAGGGGCTGTAACGGATTCACGCAAGCAAGTAATAAAGAGTGGCCGTCAAGTAGTGCTCATCCGAGACACTATCGGCCCTGAGCAGAAGGTGGTGCTCATAAGAGTCACCCTCGGCCCAAAATGTGTATAAAAATAAATGTAGCCCCTACGCTAATAGCTGTCCCCTCCCCCCAATGGTACTATACATGTGTCGACTCCACGACACTGTTTAATCCTTAATAATTGCCAAGTCTTCTACACAAATCTATTAGCAGTTATATCCTAACGCACGGCCTGCACGCACCAATGATCAGTCACCACGTAAGTCCGTGTCTATATACGACTCACAACTCACACACAATCCGTGACACATCGTGACAGTTTATGAGATGCACTAAACATACGGTGGTCCCTTAACTCTAAGCCAATTGCATAAAGTATAATAATTTGCATCTATATATAGTTTTGAAAGAACAACTTGTCACGATCCGCACCCGCTTTTCGGATGCGAGCTCGTGAGCAAGCCAGCTACGCATCAAGTGGACTCCAGCCCGACTCGAATACGTAAATGCTGTCACAGCTGGGGTATACTGCCAAATCATGGCAAACAAATCTATATCTCAATCCACAATAAGAATAATAAACAAGAATGAACAAGTATGGGTCGTGGTCTGCAGCCCACTAGCATATATGTCTGATAAGACTCTAGAAGAAAATAACAAGAGTCTACAACTGAAACAAGAATAAGGATATCTCATGATAAGTAATGAAAAGCACGAGCGGATAATAAACACAATGGTGATACCTGAATCCCGCAAGCGTCGCAAAATCCTCCGCCATCCAAAACTACTAGCTAACTCCATACAATCACTAAACCTGAGGAGATCATCAGGTCCTCAGAGGACATAGTAAGATACATAATATACATGCCTATCTAACAGTTCTATCATGCACAAAAAGGGTAAACAAAAAAATGGGAACATGACCAATGACTACGAACACAAACACGGACACATGAATACGAACACGAACACTAGAACAACTATGCATAATGAACTGCCGGATGAACGATAATTACGATGATTAATGGAAGAAACCAAACCCTCATCCCGAGTGTGGACTCACTGGTTTGAACTAAACACTAACCCTCGTCCCGAGTGTGGACTCTCTGGTCAGTACTAACCCTCGTCCCGAGTGTGGACTCACTGGTTAGTACTAACCTTCGTCCCGAGTGTGGAATCTCTGGTTAGTACTAACCCTCGTCCCGAGTGTGGACTCTCTGGTTAGTTCACGGCAAGGCACCCTCGTCCCGAGTGTGGACTCTCTGGTGCAAATACTATATCCTCGTCCCGTGTATGGACTCTCTGATGTAAACACCCTCGTCCCGAGTGTGGACTCTCTGGTGCAAGTCAAGTCAAGTCAAGTCTACACCCTCGTCCCGAGTGTGGACTCTCTGGTGCAAAAATCGACATCCTAGTCCCTAGTGTAGACTCACGGATGTAAACAGATCAAGAAAAATACCCTCGTCCCGTGTGTGGATTCTCTGGTGCCAAGGAAACAATGTCAAGGATTTAGCAGTTCACTACACGCACTCGTTCTATGACACGACTCAAGCAAGGTACTGACGAGAAACTCCAAATACGAAACACAAGGACAAAACATGAACATGGCTATAAACAATAAAAATAACTCCACAGAAAATAACACGAAAAAGCACATGTCCATAAATAATCCAAAAGCTGGAAACTGAAATAGAATGCATGTAAATAAAACTGTAGAGGGAGGCAAGGTATACTTGCCTGGAGGGTGCACGCAGATCCCACAAAATATAGTCAACTGCCAAGCCATGAAGTCCAAGTCCTCACAACTATCTCCGAAAGCTGTAACAGACAATGCCAACAGTCTTAGAATAGTCAAATTAGCTAGGATTGTCTGTCCTTAAGTCCAATTCTGGACACAGGGGCAAAACGGTAATTTCGGTCAAAAATGATATCCGTCGTTGGACCCGCTTTGCACCGAAAAGGGTGCCAGGGTCAATGGTCTCTAAAGTCATCAACCTACATGTCTACAGATCCAGTTTCTCGATATGAACCCAACCGTATGTCCAGAGTTGGATTCCGGTGGGCCGTGCACAAAATCGCCCGTTGAGTGGGACCGTGGGGCCCGTAAAATGACGTATGATTCAACTGTCTCAGAATCGGACCAAACTTGGCATACAGGACCAGAAAAATGATAAGGTCCTGTTGGCGCATGTTGTATCTCGATTTGACGAGCGTGCACAAAGTAATTGAGAAATTTGCAAAGAGCACGATACGGTGAATTTCGACGGATACACATCAAATTCGTCGCGCACACGCGACCAATTTGAATTCCGTCAAAGCCCACACGACCACGAAGTCGTTACGCACCTTTCGATGCTTTCGGTTCGCGACCACGTCGTCCGGTATGGCGGGACGCACGTCGTGTGGATCAATTTTCTAGTTTTTAAAACAGGTTTTCGTCAAACTTTGAAACGGTTTTAACAGAGATTTAATAGATGAAAAATAAAAGTAAAAGAGAGGTTTCGAACTCGTATAGGTTGTCTAAATCTGTCTTCAAATAGAATCTCAAAATCGTGCATGGATTGGGAGAAAACTGCCCGTGAATTCGAGTCCTTGGACAGGTTTTACCGTCCCGTTTCGACAGATTTTTGTCAAACTTTGGTTCGATTTCCTGGCCGATCTAGCGCATCTACACAAAAAGTAATTGAAAGAAAGCAAAGGCGTATATATTGGCTTCGTACCAGAGTTGGAAGATCGGGAATCGGTCGAGAGACGAGGCGGGAAACTCGTCTCGAAGTCGACTTTCACAGCAACTTGTTGCTGTTGCCGCTGTCATCTCGCGCTCGCGCGCGCGCGTGCCGGCCGTGGTCGGCCTCCGACGGACCGCACGGCCGTGCGAGGCAGTCCAGGCGTGCGCCACGTCAGGGCTGGGGGTGGTGGCGTGGGGTTCTCGTTAGGGTTTGGGGTTGCGTTTGTGTATATGTATATATATACATGTGCAATGTTCGGTTTGGTTCCCCAGGGTCGGGTCGGTTTGCTGCAAGGGGTGAGATTTCACAAGGGTTTAGTTTGCAGCTGCAGTTTCAGTTTTCCTATCATTATTTGTTTTTGCTTTTCTTTCCTATTTCTTATTTCTATTTATACTATTATATATTTATACACATATATATATATATATTTATATATATATACATGCGCATAAATACCTATGTATATGTATACATACATACATACATACGTGCATTTACATATATATATAATATATATATACACATATATATTTATACACATATACACTTATATACATATATATATACATTTACATACATATATTTATAGATATATATATATATATATATATATATATATATTTTTTTTTTTTCTTTTTATATATATATATATATATATATATATATATATATATATATATATACACATATACACACACAAACACTATTATATATATATTTATATATACATTCACACACGTATATAAGATAAATATATATATACGTACACATACACATTTATAATATTATATTATATATACACATATTTCTTTTGGTAAATAATAAAATGATAATAACTAATAATAATAAATAATTTACATTTAATAACCACAATAATAATATTAACAATAATAATAATTTCACTAGTAATTAAAATAATTCAATAGTATCTCCTGGATGGACATATCGTATATTCCCATTACTGGGCCCCAGAAAAATCGTATAAATATTCTAAAATGCTATTTAATATCAATAATACCTATAATTTACATATAATAAATATCTAGAAAATAATTGCCAAATCCTAAAATATATACAAAATATTTGCATTTACCAAACATGTCTACGAGGCCGTATTTGGTCCCACTACGTGACTACATGGGCTTGGATTTGACTTGGGTCCAATCTGGACATGTTCGGTACAACCGGGTTCCTAAAACTCAATAATATAATTAAATAACAAATAACTCTTCGGTGCGGGTTAAGTCGCAACTTGGCCTGGTTTTCTTAGTTAGGACTCACCTATGGCTGGATCTCCCTTGGCACGGCTAATACACTAGTCAAGGCACGCCGCTGCGCTACCCGGACCATGATTCCTAGTCGTCTGGTACTTCAAAACTCCATCATGGCTAAAGTCATCCACCGTAATAATTAACTAAATAATCATTTATAAAAATCTAAAAACCATCATTTAAATCAAATAAATAAAATAAAAAAATATTTCAAAATTTTTCGGGACGGGGAGCTACACAACATAAAGAAAAAGCATGCATGATATTGAGCAAGAAATTAAACAGTAAAGGCAAGGTGTCTTGTCTGGTGTTACGCCTGGTGTGGTGCAATGATCCAACAAGTCCAGCGGTCGTCCAATGGCCGGGGTCGATGTATAAGGGTCCGAAATTCACGAGAAAAAGAAATGCACGATTAGTCGTGATCAAGGGGATAATAATAATGGGAAATTGAGGAGAAAGATACTTTGTACATTTTTTAGAAAAAAATGTTTAAATACCTAAAAAATATATTTTTGGTAAAAAATAGCTTTAGATAAATACTTTAAAGTCTAAAAATCTTTTTAGGTAAAAACTAAGCAAAATAGAATATTTAGGTAGTGAAACGATATTTTTATTAGTAAAAATAATTTAGATAAATATTTTGAAAATATTTTAAAAAAATCGTTTTATTATTTGGAAAATATATTTCTTACGTGTCAAAATATTTCTAGTAAATAATGAGTAATTTAGAAAAATTTACCTTTAGGGTTTAAGACAAATTTTGAAAATAATATGGGACCAAGCCCAATTTTAATATTTATACTACACGTATAATTTTTAGAAATATATATAGATTTTTATAATTAACAATAATATTAGTAACATTGAAATAATAATAATAATAATAATA
The DNA here is from genome assembly GCA_029216955.1 of Iris pallida. Taxonomy (NCBI): domain Eukaryota; kingdom Viridiplantae; phylum Streptophyta; class Magnoliopsida; order Asparagales; family Iridaceae; genus Iris; species Iris pallida. The sequence goes on along the minus strand of JANAVB010032219.1, from coordinate 5,665,497 downwards.
ATAATAATAATAATAATAATAATAATAATATAACCACAATAATAATCATAATAACAGTAATAATAATACTAATAATAATAATACTAATAATGATAATAATAATAATAATAATAATAATAATAATAATAATAATGATAATAATAATAATAATAATAATAATAATAATAATAATAATAATAATAATAATAATAATAATAATAATAATAATAATAAAAACTTAAAAGAAACACTATACTGTTTCTTATTTCCCAAATGTTACAGAACATCTTCCCAAAAATCCTTAAGAGAGAGAGAGATAGAAGAGAGTGGGAGAAGGGAAAAAGGGGCTCACCAGCGGTCGTCGACGGTGAAGCACCGGCGGAGGCGTGGTGCACGCGCGCTGTTGGCGTGTTGGAGAGTCCAGATCTGGACCGAGGCGGCGCAGAAGTGGGGCGGTGTCAAGGCCGTCGGGGAACGGCGGAGATCTGGATTAGGTGCGGCGAGGCGTCGGTTGCAGCGGACGGCGGCCACCGGCGAAGGAGGTCGGCGGAGATTCGAGGCTGGAGGATGGGCGTACGGTACGGCGGAAGAAGAGGGTTTGATGGAGGCGGTAGGATGGCGCGCGGCTCGCCGGGAGGGTCGGAAAGCTTGCGATGGTGGCACGCCGGAGTGGATGGGGGCACCTAGCGCGCAGGCGGCCGGTCGGTGGGCTTCGGAGGGGTTTCAGCGGGGTCCGGGTGCGATCGACGGCCGGAGAAGTTCGGCGCTCGCCCCGGCATGGCGGCGCTCGGCGAGGCATCACCGGCGGTCGAGGTTAGGGCTTCGCCTTCTTCTTACTTCTTTTTTTAATTCTCTGGACGTTGGTGACGAGGGTGGAGCGGTGCTTGTGGCCGCCGGTTCAGCTGGTGGTGGGGTTAGGGATTTGGCCGGGATGGCGGTTGTGGATAGGAGTGCCGGGTCTGTGATGTTTGATCGGTTTGGCTGTGCTAGGTGGCGCAGGCGATGATGGCGGTGGTGTTGGTGATGGTCGACCATCGACGGAGTTGGCGGCTTCGGCCAGGAGATGGGGAAGTCCGTCGCGGGGGGTCATGGGGGTGGCCACAGGACGATGGTGTGGTTTGGGTCGACCGCCTGTGGCCGGATGCAGGGAGACACAGGAGAGGTAAGATGTGGCAATGTCGATGGTAGAGACGGGTTGCTGCGGACATGGAGGACATAGGTGTAGGTTTGATTGTGTCGGGGATATGTCCGACCTGGGATTAATATAAATGTATAATATGGAATAAGAATGGTGGACACAGACACGATGCACATCTGTGGATGGAAAAATATGGATGAGTACCTCTCTTTATATAGGAGGTGGGAATTCCCAGTTGGATAAGACTAGTATTCGTTTAAATTGCGATAGATAATTCCATCCTTTATTTTAAATAACTTTAAAAGTTATTTAACCAATTCTAGATAAAACCTCCACTTGATTTAAAGTCTACTTGGAATAAAATATCCTCAATTTAAATTATCGTATTTAATCAAATATTAAATCAAACTAAATTTTAAACACATTTTTTGTAAATATTAAAAGTATAATAATATTGAATTTCGAAAATCATAATTACTTAAATATTTGAAATATATTTTTATAAATAATTAAACTAATTAGAATTAGTTTTCGAAAATCGAGTGGGTATGAAATAAATTTTATGTCTCTCTCTTGAACAAAAATGGTTTTTGGAATTACTACTTATATTTGCACCATTTAATAAAATAATCATTTTTAAATAAAGATTGCCAATACGCGACGCGATGTAGCGATACAATTATTTAAATACTTATTTTTCTATACAAAAAATCTTTTAATAAAATATTTTATATGAATATACATACTAACTCGCGAACTCGCACGCGACGTACAAATACGAATAACGCGAACTCGTACGCGACGTATAATTACGAATAAAAATCAATACCAAATTAAATTAAAAAAATATCATAGTAGAAATATAGGGGTTTTACAGCTCATAATTATTTTCTTTATTGCTTATTCATAGATACTATATGAATTTACAACATTCAAAGTTTATATTTAAAGAAAAGTACAATACCTCACAAAATCTAATACAACAATTTTAAACCTTCTAACTAGCTTCTAGGTTGACCTCAGCATATATACCCGTATCTCTCCAAGAATCCGTTGCTAAATAGTAGCCTCAACTAATCAATAAAATATTGGATTCCATTTAGGAATGGAACGAGTACAATTCAAGCATGCAGTTCCAAATATATGATAACGACTATAAAAATAGAGAACATAGAATGAAATATATGATGAAAGAAATAACTATAAAATATGGCATGGAAAGTATGGTGAAACAGTTAGTCATGAACTTTAAGGATAGTAAAATATGGAACAAGAAAATATAACCATCTACGTAATTTTGAAGTACACCTTTCAATATGTGATCAAGCTGTTCACTACATCGCACAGTCTACATAGGATTTGCATCCTCACTGTCTACATTGCATAAAATAAAATATGGTCTACATTGTATGAAATAAAGCACGGTCTACGGGATTGATCACATATAGTACGTACTACTCCACCCGACTACTCACATGGATTAGTCACGACAATAAATGACGAAACACGGTAAACTAAAACATTGTATCATGACTAAAATCCATATGATACTAACCCGCATACCAAAAGTGTTAAGAATCAAATATGTATCACTAATTATGTACTTATAGTAATTAACAATATTGAAAATAAACAAGAACTGTACTCGCCTAGTGTCCTGAGCTGCTGATAAAGGTCTAGTAATGCAGAGCAAGCCAACTTCCGCAAATGTCATCATATGCTGAAATAAACATCACAAATGTATTTGATATAAAAAATTTGTCTAAAAATACCTATCCAAAAGTCCAATTCTGGACACAGGGGCAAAATTGTAATTTTGGATTAAAATGATATCCGTCATTGGACCTGCTTTGCACCGAAAAGCGTACTAGTACCTACAATCACTATAGTCATCAAACTATATGTCCACAAGTTCGGTTTGACGATATGAACCCAACCGTATGTCCAAAGCTGGATTCTGGTGGGTCGTGCACACATTTGCCTATTGGATCAGGTCGTGGGCCCGCCAGAATAGCGTTCCGGTCGACCTTCTCAGAATCGGACCAAACTTGACATACAGAACCAGAAAAATGATACGGTCCTGTTGGTACAAATTTTGTCTCGAGGTAATAAAAATGCACGAATTTAGGGACTAGTTTGTAAAGTGGTCGATACAGGTATCTCGACCGATACGCGTCGATTTCGTCACGCACACACAATGAAATTGAGTTTCGTCGAACCCAACATGTCGACAACATTCGTATGCGTCTTTCAGTACTCATGGGTTGCGACGACATCGTCCGATTTGTCGGGGCGCACGACATATCGGTGATTTTTACACAAATTTAGTTCTAAAAATCTATTTTTTTTCATAATCTCTGAAATTGAATTACTTTCTATATAGTGTTTGAAAAAATAAATCTACAAGAAGGGTTTTGATCTCCTATAGGTCATCGATAATTCTATTCAAATGAAATTTCATAACTGTGAACTGATTGGCAAGGAATCGCCTTGCAAAACGGAGCTTTGAAATACGAAACTGTTTTTGTTTTCAGTCATTTTTTGGGATTTTTACAAGGATTTTCTGGGAAATCTAATTTAGTAGACTTAAATATATTTGAACAGGGTTGAAGAGGGTCAACTTGGCTCTCCGTAATAATTTAGGATTGTGTTTTCATCATACATGGAGAAAGAAATATGCATTTGAAGTCGGGTACCTGGGGGTCGGTCTGCGAACTATTGCTGAGCATTGTCGCCTCTGCTGTGGTGACTGTACTCCTGCTGCTGCCACACGACCTGTTGGCGGCACTCTGGTGGTGCATGCGATGGCAGCGATAGCCTGGGATCGTCTCGGGTCAGCGGGGCACGGCTAGGGTTTGGAAAAAGTTTTCTCCTTATTGTCGATAAAGGAGGAATCGGGTCGGAGGGCTTTGGAATACTATTCATGTGGGAACAACATTTGTAAAGGTTTTCTTTTTCTTTCTTTTTTTCCTGTTTTCTTTTCTTTATATATATAGGTCCTATATAAAATTAAATAGAAATCCCTATGAATCTTAAAAATTCATAAATATGTTTTAGAAATTTATATAATTAATTCTTCGCCTACAACAGAGTTTACTTGCTATATACTAGTTTAAAATTATAAGCTAACCAAAAAATTCTATTCAAGAAATATTTCAATTATCAAATATTAAAAATGAATTAAAATTCCTAAAAATTTCTAAAATTCATAAACAACTCCTAAAATATTCTAGTAAATGTTTAGCATAAAATTTCCTATAATTATATAGGGTGTAGCAGCTACCTGCTATTTTTAATATTAGCAAAAAAATCATTATTTAAATACAAAGCTATAAGTTAGAAAATACTAAAAAATATATTAAGTAAAATAAATAAAAGAAAAATATTCAAAATATAGGGGGTTTACATCCTACCCAACTTATAAATTTTTTGTCTTCGAAATTAAAATAAATCTTAATATCAGAGAACAACGCGATTAATACAAAGGGAGGGTAGGTATGTCAAATCGTAACTCAGTTTTTGAAACGAAAGTGGATGTAGTTATAAAGAGGAATCCAAATTGACGTCATATTCTACAATATGGGTTTTCTTTATTCAAGACTCTACCCAACTTATAGAAGTGGGCTAACCGTAAAAATTATCGTTACAAAATATTCTGAGAACAATTTCTAAAGGAAGGCACGAGAATATTGGACATTTTCTGACCATAGTCTCAGATTCTAAGTGAGTCTAGATATTGTCATGATGTTCTTGGTCAATAACTTCTATATGAGAATTATTAAAACTTAACTTTATTTCTATCGGCCATGCTTTTAACAAGATGATTGGAATCTCTTGTTCGAATACGACTAGATTGTATCAATTTAGAGAAATTTCAGTCTTCGCCTATCATGGATAACTAAGAGATGAGAGTCCATAATAGTACAGAACCTTGCTATAGATTTTGATTAGGTCAGTGTTTGATATCTTTAAGTCATAATGACTAACGTGCGCGGGATCGATGTTTGGTGTTGTGTAGGAGGCATATGCTTGCTTGAGTGGAATGCAAATGTCATGGGTATGGTGTGTCTTGCATGGATCATGGGTATTCGGTTTAGTTAATGGAATGGGTTGATATTTCCATGGTTAAACTTAAATAGAACAAATATAGGCATCTATGGTTTGTCCTAAGGGAAATATGTCATACATGTGGTGTATTTAAAATGGAGCACAAGAAGGGGTGTTTGTGCGGGACATGTTTATTATGCGTGCAGCTTGACTGGTCTAGTTCATGAGCACAAAATTTGTTGGAAGGAAAACTCTAGTGTTGTGCTCCTAATATCAAGATCATAGTAGAGGGTATCGATTGATACGGATAGGGGTAGATGTTATGAATCACTGTTTTATTAGTTCAATTGGAACCAATTTATCCCTATCATTTACAAATTCTTAGAGAAGCTTGCATATAAACTTCAAGAATTCTATTTTCGTAGTGAAGCTAAAACACAATTCTATGATAGAGCAGAATTTAAAAAATCAAGGTCGCAATCTTTTACTGCGATTATCTGAACGAACGAGTAAAGGAATATAAAATGCTATATGAAGATCATATCGCAACTTCCAAATAGATGGAAGAATGGTTACGAATGGAATCCTATTCTAGGAGATAGAGTACGCTATGTTCAGGGTTCTACCCAACTTATAGAAATTGGTTAATCGTGGAATCACAGTGATAGGACTTCTATGAAGGCCAAATTTTTAAGGAAATGTATGAGAATATGAGGTACTTCTGATCGTAGTCACGGACTCTAAAGGAAGCCTAAGTATTACTTATTCAATTGCTCATGTGTTGGCCATGTTTGATCAAGGCAGTAGGAGAAGTCTTGGTCAAGCATAACCGAAAAAGTTGGTACATCGGGATTCCATTCATTGCATAACAAGGCTACGAAGAGATACGGTTAAGGGATTTATGGAAGGAGGATTATTGGACCAAGAGATGGGGACTACCTATAGGTGTAGGGTCCTATTTCATAAAGTTTTATTTTGTAGTGCAAATATGGCGATATGCATGGATGGATTTAACTGGATTTTAAAGGGTTCCTTAATTGGACACAAATTTTTGTTTGAAAAATTTTTGGGTTTTAATTTATATTGGCTGGACAAGATCCCATAAAATCAATATAACCTTTCCTATTAGGTTAGGGTAACCAAGAGTAGGTTCAAACTCAGGTGGTTGTGACCTTTGTGTTTAAGTACCACATGTGGACTCCATTATGTGGTACACTAGTAGCATATGCGTAGTGGGCTTTGAGTAGATTACAACCATATATTGGGTCGAAAGATTTGTGTCGAGGTTGAATCTCCAATTGAAGTCAGAAAGTACATTGGTATTATGGTAAGGATTATAGTTAGTGTTTTTGACATGAAAGTTGCATCATAAAAATAGAGTAAAAGGAGACATGTTTGCATGGGACATGATATGCCTAAATAAAGGTGGACTCGTCTAGGTCTTGTATATGAAATTTGTTGGAAGGTAACAGCTAGTATTACGCTCTGAATATCAATGCCATGGTAGAGGACACCAAATGATCTAAATTGAAAGTGGAAGTTTATGAGGCACTTAATTTATTATCCTAATGGGAACCATTTTATCTTAACCATTCGGTAATCCTAGTAATCCTAAAATTTAGAGGGCTTTACAACCTATACATTTTAGAAAATCCTTTTTCAAAATTTAAAACCAAGGCACGATTCTAGGATTAATGGAGTTAGAAAAATTCAAGGTCGTGAGATTGTCCCTTGACTTTTGATTATAAAAAAATACTTGTCACGCCCCAGTTCTGGAATACGGGGACGTACACGGCCAGCTACACCGTATAAGGTACGAATACGCTATACGGTGATGACGGCTGTCCAGTCTGGTTGGGTATCCTAGCATGCAATCAATCTATGGCCTAAATTCGATCTCATATCCACAGGTAAATCACAATGAGACAATATCAAGAGAGATAATCACATGAAAAATAAGAAATACTCATATGAAAATCTGAAATCTATAGTACAGGATAATAATGTAGACAAGTATACCTTCCCACAGTTCCTAGCATGGTCTGGAACTGAAGCACACCCTCCAAGTCAATGTCTGGAAGATCCACCGGGTCTGTCTCAGACAATCTGGGAACAATCAAGGGTTGGTCAGGCCAACCGCAGCAAGTACCAGAATGGAAGGCTCAAGGACGGGCGAAGAAAACCAGCAGGATAAAATATGACAAGGGTAACATCTAAAAATAGTAAATAAAGGTAAGGGATCGTGCGATACCAACGCCCGATAACAATCCACAAGTATAGTAAAGCTAACACAATCACAATCTTTCTAGCATCTACTAACACCTGCACTGCCAGCTGGAAATCAATATCAGCTGGCTAGCAGGCAACAAGCCAAACAACACAGAAGGACAAGCGGCCACACAATGCCTACGGCTTGCTATTATTAGCTAACTAGGGTTATCACAGGCCTAATTACTAACAAGATGCAATAAGACTTCAAAGTCCAGCTCCTGCTTGCTACTACCCGAATGGCCCCAGCAAAAGAAAAAGATAGATATAGCAGGCACACTGCAGTAAGATACATGTGCCCTAAAGAAGTGCCACACTCGACGGAGGGCTGGGAATGCGCTCATCTCGACGGATAGCAACAAATCCCTAGTATATATATAGATACATAGGGCCGGGGTCAGACAAGCAACAGGTCACTGGGAAGTCCCCATGAACTACATGATTAATCTAGTTATTAGCCTAGTCATTTTCATTATGGATCCCTGACCGTGGTACTCAGGGATCCATGTCCTAGACATGATGCAAGACAAGACTGGACTGGTGGCTTATACAAGCACAATCAAGAGAAATCAACCACGGTGTCAAGACGGGGTCATGCTGAGCAGGTCAGGACTGGCTGTCGCAACAGCAATAAAGAGTAAACATGCCAGGTCGAGAGTACTAGTCAGGAGTGCGCCACCACGGGCCGCTATCAAGAATCAAGAGTATACATGCCAGGTTTACTGTCAAGTCCAGAGTGCTAGTCAGGAGTGTACCTCTACGGGCCACTAATCAAGAATCAAGACAGGTCCAGGTCATCGTGTAATACCAGGAACAAGGTCAAACCTATCAGTCACGAGAAGTCACATGCCCAAATTGTGACATGGATAACAAGTCGGGTACAAGATCAAAATCCCCACTATAATAGTCTGTCAAGTACACATGGGAACCTACAGCTCAAATCATCAAGTCGATCCATCCACCTTATCAAACTATCAGGAGTCTCCTATCTACGATGGAAATCAATATCATGTCAGGAAGGTCAATAACCAAATACCAAGCTAATCACTATAAGCAACGCTAGGCCCTCTGGCTCACAAGAGTCCTCCAAGTCAATGATCACCAGCCACTAGAAAATGAGCCCCTCAACTACCAAGACATAGCAATCAAACCAGGTTCCCCAGCTACCGAAATACACAAAGGTACCAGGTTAAGGGCGTTTTGGAAGTCGAGTAAAAAAAATCATATAATAATACCTTCGATATTCTCCTCGTTCCACGAAATATTCGAAATCACCAAAATCTAAGAATCCACATAGATCCACCAAGTCAATATCCCAAGATCGTACTCTCCATAATACTCAATCCTCAGTCATATCCACAAGTCACAACTCCCAATACATAGGACAACTGTCAGCTCTATCTGACTAGACTAGGACAACCCCTAGGATGAAGGGTCAGGGGACAAGAGTCCGGTAATAAATATCGCCGGAAGTGGCAAGGATTACACGGACCGCTCTGGAGCAAATCCACAACCCTTAAACCAAACAAGGACCAGGGTTGCAGACCATCTCCCGGGTGGAATCGCTCTCCTTACGCTATCCGACGGACAAGACAGATCAGGAGCTAGGCGACTGATCTAGTCTGGAGTCTACCTAGCAAGTAATGGGATCAGGTATACTATACCAAGGTGAACAGGCACGAGCCCAGTCCAGCAAACCAAAGGAATGGTTCTGCCCAGTCCTTCGAACCAAATTCCCGATCGGGAATTTTGGAAGAATCCGGCAGAGTCTCCTCTGTATTCTGGACAGGAGCTCCTAGCGAGTTGGGGCTAAAATCCACTCGGCGCAACCCGCCGCGGAATCGCAGAATCACAGACTGAGAACACTAGGTCTCAGCTACCAGCAGCACTATGATGTGTACTGGGAAGAAGTCGATAGCCAAGAACACTAAGTCTCGGCCTCCAGCAGTACTACGATGCGTACTGGAAATCAATCAAACCCGAGACCACTGATGTCTCGGCCTCCAGCAGCACTACGATGCGTACTGGACGCCAAGCCAACATGCATAATAATAAAATAACCGCCTCGCAGGGCGTACCACAAGATATGCCCATAAATCCCTAACCCAAGCACAATCACCGCCACAAGTAAAGTTAGCCAGAGCCGTTACCCGACCGCGAGTCGGACACGGGGCATACAGGGACAATCCATACATGTGAGTCGTGCTCATGTCCTCGGAGGTGTGGATGACCCATCCGAGTTGCCCGATACGGTCTATCCCGGTATCGGACGAAGCTATCCTAAGTTATCATCAAGGCAGTTCTACTACTAGGCTACACTAATCATGGTTATAAAATTTACAAGTACAATTAATAAAATGAAATAAAATCCAGGAGAGAGGGCAAGAGCCGTCGATGAGCAAGAGATACTTGCCTAGAGGGCTCGGCTAGGTAAGCAAGTCTTCGACAGTCGTGATCCAAGCTAGCACGCCAATCGAGATCCTCAGAACACACAATAAACAAACATTAGCAACAAATAATAAAATAATAGAAGAAATCACCGGGGATGGCAGGAGGCTATACCGTGTGGGTCCCGCAAGCAGTGCAGGGATCTGGCACGGAAATCGAGGAACGCAGATCGATACGGACACGTAAACCGAGACGTGTACGTATATCGAGACACGCACAAGAATTAAGATGACACGAATATCGAGATGGCACGAATATCGAGATGAACAGGAAACATGTGCACGTAAATCGAGACGTGTACGTAGATCGAGAAAATCACGAATATTAGAATGGTCTACGAATCACACGATACGCAAATCGAGGCGAGCACGTAAATCGAAACGACCCAAAGTCCAAGGAGCACGTAAATCGATATGGCACACAAATCGAGGTATGCACGCAAATCAATGCGGTACAAAAATCAAGAAAGGTACAAAGGTCGAGGCACATAAAATGAGACGGTGTGCAAACCGAGATGACACGTTGCCCGAGGCTGGCTCGCTGCTCGAGCAGCACGGGGCCCAAGGGCGTCCTGCCGCTCGAGGCTGGCGCGGCGCTCGCGGCGGGGCACGGCGGCTCGTCGGACAGAAGAGAAGAGGGAGAGGAGCAGATCTATGGAGGGGAAGAGCCGTCGGGGTCGGCCAGGCTCCGACGGAGGGGAGGAGACAGAGAGGGGAGGCCGGAGGAGCTTACCGGGGTCAGTCGGGCCGGGACAGCTCCGCGACAGAGAAGAACAGCAGAAGGAGGAAGAGCTCCGGCCAGGCAGGCCGGGAAGAGGGCGGCGGCCACGAGTGGTGGTGGTCACGGCGGAGGGAGGCCGGGGGCCGCGAAGGAGAGGGTGGAGACGACGGCGATACGGCTCCTGGAAGAGGGGGCGGAGGAGGAGGAGAAGAAGACGATGGTGGTGGCGGCGGTGGCTGGAAGTCGTGGTGGCGGCGGCTGATGGCGGAGACGACGATGATGGTGGAGGAGACGACGATGATGGTGGAGGAGACGACGATGATGGTGGTGCTGGTCGAAGTGGTTGCGGTGCTGGTAGGGAAGGTGGTCGGAGATAGAGGGAGGGTCGGAGATCGAGTGGGAAGGAGGAGGAGATAGGAAGCGAGCGAGAGAGAGAGTGAGGGAGGAGAGAGGGGGATCTCGGGAAGGGGACAGGGGAGAGGGAGGAAGAGTGAGGAAGAGAGAGAGCTGAGAGAGAGAGAGAGAGGGGATTTGGGGGGGTTCTCCAGGGAAGAGAGAGAGGGGAGATTTCGGGAGAGAGAGAGAGGTGAGAGAGGGAAAGGTGAGGGAGGAGAGAGGGAGTGGGTGAGTGATGTGAGGGATGATTTAAGTAAGGAGAGAGGGGGAATAGGTTAGATATTTTGGGGGGATAGATTTGGAACAAGAAAATTAATAATAACAATACAATAAAATTCAACTCCAATAATTTCAAACAAAATTTTAACAATACCCAAATTTTAAAATCCTTGAAATATAATAATACGGTCATATACGTATTTCAAAATAGAAATATTACAATACTACATGACGTAATAGAAAAGGTGATACGATAGATATGAATCAAGTTTAAAGATAGTTCCTAGATTTCGAATAGATGGAAGAACAATCGTGTATATATAGCCTTCATGGCCATAAGTGGTATGTGTTCGACATCGCTTTCGAGTTTGAGAGTTGGCTACTGTGAAGGTTGCGAACAAGAATGCGAACAGGAACTCCTGGACAGGAATCCCTTGATCGTACTTTATTTTTGATCTGGGTTGTAACGTTGGAGGGTTGTTTCTTTACTCCGTTGACAATATGACTGAGAGAGGGAATTGCTGGGCTTAACTTCACTGGCTGAGGGGAAAAGCAAGGACTCTCTCTGGGATGTTCGGGACTTCTTGAGGTACTCAGAAATCGGGAGGGGGGATCAACCTTTTTAAATGGAGGAGGGCTCCACCTATTTATAGTAGATGTGGGTAAAGCTCATGTGCCTAGGAAATTGCAGACACAAGCTTCAGCTTGCCACATGGTGTCCCCAAATTGGAGTTAGTTACAGCCAAGCGCACACTTCACTGGTGAGGAAACCATGGCTGCTTGCTACGTTATAGATATGAGGTTGGAGAGAATCTCGAAAGCACTTCAAACTCGTTCTTCAGCGTGACTAGGCTCTTGACATGCGGCCCATATCGAGGACATACATACACCTAGGAATCACTGTCCTAAGTGTCACGTTCATTATTTGGAAGAACTTGTAGGCGCGGGATAGAAGCACACACGCCTGGAAGAAAGAACTCCAGGCGACACACGCTTGAGCTTGATGCGCGCCTGGGAGAAAGAACTCCAGGCGATACATGCTTGAGCTTGACGCACGCCTGGAGGAAGGACTTAAGGCTGCACACGCCTGAGCTTCACGTGCGCCTAGAAAGAACTCGAACACATGCTTGTGTTTGATACGCCTGACTGTACTACTTCCGAGGAGAATAAACCTTGAATTTTGTGTCCATCTTCTGCACGAGAATTGAAGCATCTCATTTGGTGTCTTCGAGAGAGGCATTATAGACATAATAAATGCAATCTCAAAAATGGTGGCTTGCTGAGCGTAGACAGGGCATGATAATTCATACGCACTTAGAGTGGTAGGGCACGAAAGGGAATACGCCTAGATAATATGCACCTGTTTTGCACTGCTTCTTATGTGGACGCACTCCACTCTTTTACGATCATCTTTGGCATGATAGTCGAAGCGTCTGACTTGACGTCTCTAGAAAGATCTCATCTCATTAATGAAATATGAAAGAAAGTGACGTAAAGGATCGGGCGTGCCTATGAAGCACGAGTAGACAATTTAGGCATGCCTTAGAGGGGGCGTGATTGGCCCAGAGCATAGAGATAGTCACATTGCTTCTAGTTAAGTGTGCATAGCTCTTCGCCAGGCCTAATTCTAGCATTATACTTTGATCATGTTGGGACGCACGTCCCATGTGCCTACAAGACCCCTTTAAAGTTTTCTAACTTTCTTATGTATATTTAGAAACACTTTGAACAGCAGTGGGGGTGCGCTAGCATGAAATTTAGTACGATCTCTCTTTGGATAAAAATGGTTGATTCTGCTCTATCTCGAGCAGAAAACTATTTTGTTTTCCCTTCTTATCAAAGCACATGTTCTTTAAGGCCTAGAAATAGGCGTTGGGAAACCGATTGGCATGGAAGTTGAAGCGTCAAGTTCATCGCCATTAATGTCAGGTTCATTGTAATAAATATGGATTTAGGTTTATAAATTAAAGCATATTTGGGAGAGAGCTTTTATTTGTTTTCCCTTCTTCTCTGTCTTCTTGTCTCTGTCGATCGCCTTCTGTCGACTCCATGGTGCATAAGACTATCGCCGCTAAGGGAAAGAGAAGGACCAAGGCAGTCGCCTCCACCTTCCCCGATAAGCGACCCCGCTCCGATGTTCATAGCGTAATCGAGGGTACAGCCTCCTCCATTTAAACTCTCGGCCTATCTTGCATTTTGAGCTTAGTTGAATTCCTTTGGTTACATTTGAGCCACCTACACGCGGGCAGCTCACGCACATGTATTTTTGATGGGCGCATGAGAATTATGTGCTCGTTTTATTGATGAGAGTATGAGAACTTTATGCCCGTCTTTTTGGCAGGCGCGTAAAGGCTACGCACCTGAAAGGTTGTATGTTTCTCCGATTGTTTTTGTTCAATGTTTTTTTAACTCATTCTGTCCCTCTCTTTGTAGCGTCCGCAGTAATGCCGAAAGCTGATGTCGCCCTTAAAGAGGAAGTGCCGCCTCCCTTTATCAAAGAGGAATCAGTGATCACTAAAGAGTAGATAACTCCAAAAGTTGAAGTTGCTATTAAAGGAGAGCTGGTGACCATCAAGGAGGATATCACTCCAGAAGTGGAAGGTACTGTAAAGGGAGAACCGACATCGGAGGGTAGTGGAACCGGGAGCTCGAGTCATCCCACTCCTGTGTAGACCTTGATCAGTTTGAGCCTTCCTATGCACAATGGTTGAAGGAGTGGTATATGCCTCAACGTAACTATCACTCCTGGCTGTAGGATTCCATTGACTATCTTGCGGTCTTTGCTCTCAGAAAATAAGGCTGATGCCGATTCCACTTTGTCTTTAGTGTCTGCTATGTGTCTTTTTATCTTTCAGTGTTCCAAGATATAGTCTGCTTTTGTTTTCTTCCAAATGAAAATGTAGTCCTTTGGATGAGGAAAAAGAACTTTTGCTTGTTTAATTTTCATGAACTTATGATTTTTTTTGGACCTGTTATCTTTTGTGAACCTTGGTTTCTAGGTACAGATAATAAGTCGAGAGAGAGAACCAACAATTTTAATCAGAGGTAATACATATATGGTGAATATAGGGTTAATGGTAGAGCCTTCAGAGGTAATATGGACGTGGTAGGAATGAACTCGATGAGGTTACAAAGAACATTTCGGAGGTAATATGGACATGTTTGTTCAGTGAGTTTATCAAGTGTGGACGACGAGCGACGGTCTTTATCAACAGAGGTAATATGGACATGTTGATAGGTGAGAATGTATACTCTAAGGTAAACAAGGACATGGTAGACATCCAGTAGGTTTATCTCGAATACACCTATAACTAGGTGAAGAAAATAAACGATGACCTTGGTCAGCAGAGGTAGTGGGGACATGTTAAACCAAGATTGGTAGGTAAGAATGTATACTCAGAGGTAAATAACGACATGGTAGACATCCAGTAGGTTTATCTCAAATACACCTAGTATTAGGTGCAGAAAATAAACGATGACCTTGGTCAACAGAGGTAGTGGGGACGTGTTGAACCAAGATTGACAGTTAAGAATGTATACTCAGAGGTTAATAAGGATGTTGTATCCATTCGAACGAGCTATTATAGGAACAGTTACGTTGGAATGGAAGATGAACTGGACATTTATACATAGTATTTCTTAAGAAACATGTCGTTGATAGGCATCATGAGCAAATTTTCATTAGGTTTTGCTAGCCGGTACGCGCCATTAGAATAGACCATTTCTACGACGAACGATCCCTCCTATTTCGGTTGGAACTATTTAGTAATTTTGTGAGTCATGATCATCGGCCTTCTTACTGACAGGACCAGATCGCCACCCGACATGACCTTTCCTTGACCTTTTTATTGAAGGCCCTTGAGATTCGTACCTGGTATAGCTTAATGCGTTGTTGAGCTTGAAGGCATTTTTCATCGAGTGCTTCCAACTCTTGTAGTCGCAAGCGATGATTATCTTCTATAGTCATATGACTGTTAAAAGCCACCCGTAGAGAGGGAATTTGGAATTCTAAGGGGAGTATGGCATCACTTCCATATAACAGCGAGAATGGCGTACTACCGGTTGGTGTACGTACAGTAGTTCGGTAAGCCCAGAGGCATTCACCGAGTTTCTCGTTCCAGTCACGCTTATTGGAAGATATGACCTTTCTGAGGAGTATGATAATGGTTTTGTTGAAGGCTTCGGCTAACCCGTTAGCTGCTGGATTATAGGCCGTCAAGGCCATGCTCTGGATTCGGTTCTGGTCGTAGAATTGATAGAAGGAGCCGCTAGCAAATTGTGGGCCATTGTCATGAATTATCCTCTGGGGTAACCTAAACCGGTAGATGATATATTGCTTTTGGAATTTAATCATGTCAGAGGTTTTTACTTCGTGGTATAGCTTCTGACCACTTGGAGAAATAATCGGTTATGTCCAAGATGAAGCGATGACCTTTTGGTGATGGAGGGGCGATCGTGCCGATAATGTTTATTCCTAATGCTTCAAATAGCCAAGATGCCACTGAGGGTACAAGTACTCCGACGGCTGGTAAACAAAGTCAGCATGGATTTCACACATCTGGCATTTCTTAGCATATGCCAGGGTATCGACTATCATTATAGGCCAATAGTAGCCCATGTGCTTGAGTCGGTCCTGAAGCTTTAGGTCCTGGCTGATAAGCTCCGCAAGTGCCGTCATGAGCCTCGTGTAGTGCATCTTTAGCCTCCTGGCCTGATAGGCATCAAAGTAAAAGTCTGTCGAAGAAGCGACGGTATAATGGTTTAGCTTTAGTGTCACAGTAAAATCGAGGAGAGCATCTCCTGACGGAAGCTGCTTCTTTTGTATTATCTGGTAAGATTTCGTATACTGCAAAATCTATAAAAGGGGATCGCCAGTGTAGACTGCCTTCTTCGGCCTCTGTGAACTGGTAGGCTTGTATGCATAGGTTGTTCTTAGGGCATACCAACTCTTGCCCTATCACTGTGATAGTGTGCTGAGTCCCAGCAGGTGCTGACAATGATGCTGCCAATCCTACTAGAGCATCAGCTTCTAGATTTTGCAGTCGAAGAACATGTTCTATGAAAAATCCTATGAAAGTAGAGATTATGGACATCGCTGCTTGGTGATATGGAATCAATTTCTCATGTCAGACTTCGTATTATCCCCGAACTTGGTTGACAATTAATTGGGAATTGCCGTAAGTTTCCAGAAAGTCGATCCCCAGCTCTTTGGCCAGCCGAAGTCCGATAATGAAAGCGTTGTACTCAGCAACATTATTAGAGCATAGTTCTGAAAGTGAATATCCTCATTGGAAGGCCAAATCGTCAGGGGATATTAACACTACCTCTACTACTGCCACAATATTGCCTTTGGGACCTATCCTTGAAGCACCGTCAAAGAACAATCGCCACATCAACTCTTATGTAGAGGTGTGGGCATTAATTAATTCATCTGGGATATCTTTGTAGAGCTTCGACGGGATGGGCAGCCAGGAAATCGGCTAACGCTTGACCCTTGACCGCCTTCTGAAGGACAAATACCATGTCATAGGAGGACAGAAGTATCACCCATGTGGCTAGGAGTGAGTTTAATGCCCCTAGCTTGGTCATGAGGACCCTGAGGGGATTGACCCTAGAGATGATGTGAATCGTCTCCCCGACTATATAACATCGAGTTTAATAATAGCAAAAACAAGGGCGAGGCACTCTTTCTCTACAGGGGTATACCTGTGATCAGCTCCGATCAGTTGACGGTTGAGATAATAGATGGCTTGTTCATAACCTTCATTGTTGTTCTGGGCTAACAGAGCCCTAAGAGAATGATCGAAGGATCAGATGTACAATAGGAAGGGCCTTTCCAGGACCGGGGCCACTAGGACTGGCGGGTTCGTGAGATATCTTTTAACATCTTCGAAGTTTTGTTGGCATTCCTCGTTCCATACAAAGGATACATCTATCTTTATCAACGCGGTAAAGGGTTTACAACCTCCTGAAAGATTAGAAATAAACCTCTGGATGTAGGATAAGCGCCCCTAAAGACCGCGGAGTTCACGCAGGTTCCTTGGCGATTGTATTTCGATGATAGTCTTTATCTTCTCCGGATCTATCAAAGTTATGATGAAGCCTAAGAACTTACTGCTAGACACTCCCAGGAAGGACTTGGCTGGGTTCATCTTCAACTGGTGCGTCCTTATCAAGTTGAAGACGGTTCTTAGATCATGAAGGTGATCACCTCGAAAGTGACTTTTGACAGCAATGTCATCAACATAACATTCAACTGTCTTACCAGGTGTTTACGAAATATAATACTCATGCCGTGCTGGTATGTAGAGCCCGCATTGTTCAAGCCGAAGGGCAATACTTTGTAACAGAGTACCCCCATCGGAGTCCGAAAGGATGTATGTTTCTCATCATCTGGGAACATCTTGATCTGGTTATAACCGGAGCAACAGTCCATGAAATACATGCACTCGAACACACATATGTTGTCGACCATCACATCGGTGATAGGTAACAAAAATTTGTCCTTCAAGCAAGCGGCGTTCAGATTGCAAAAATCTATACAGACTCAGATCTTTCCATTTTTCTTAGAAACTAGGACGATATTGGCCACCCAGTCTAGATGTTGTTCGTCACGGATGAAGTCACTCTTTATAAGATTGTTGACTTCTTTTTCGATAGCGTTCATGGTATCAGGGCAGAACCACCATTGCTGTTACTTTACTGGCTTAGCTTTAGGCAAGATATTCAGTTTGTGTTCGGCGACATTCGGGTCTAAGCCCAGTATATCTTCGTAGCTCCAGGCAAAGACATTTATGTATTCTCTTACAAGCTCAATAAGAGACTCATGATCATCTTATTTCAAACTTTTGCTGATGAAGATCGGTTTGGAAGAAGATTCGTCTCCCAAGTCGACTTGTACGACTTTATCTTCAGTAGGCGGTTCTCACAACTCGAAGCGCTTCTCCCATTGGGCATCGAGTTGTTAGACCAAGGGTTCAATTTTGAGGGGTTCGAAGAATAGCTCATCATCTTCATCGACCTGGTCCGTTGACGTCATATTCACTAGCAACGTTCTACGGAACACTTCCCCGATACTAGTATCGAAGTCTGAAGAGGACAGATATGTTACTACTCTATGTTGTGGGACTCCAGATACTTTAGGAGGGATATATCCGAGTCCACTG
This sequence comes from Iris pallida, assembly GCA_029216955.1. Taxonomy (NCBI): domain Eukaryota; kingdom Viridiplantae; phylum Streptophyta; class Magnoliopsida; order Asparagales; family Iridaceae; genus Iris; species Iris pallida. The sequence goes on along the minus strand of JANAVB010032219.1, from coordinate 5,647,116 downwards.
CGAGTCCTCTGGTAATATTGATCAGACTTGCCTTCGAGAACATTAATCTTGATCGACAAATGTCGACCCTTTCTGTAATTAAGACTCATATTGTTGTTCAAGTCATAACCCATCTTCTGGATAATGTGCCTGGCTTGCTGGGCATAGTGGTGAACCTAAACTGAACCGACTTCGAGTTCTGGCTCGCAAAGAGTATGGGTTTAGGAGCCATCTACTCGGCCAAAGATGATGGGCTCTTCTCTTTCTTACTTGTCAGTACTGTAAAACAGGCACCACATACAGGGAGCACTTGTTCTATGGAATAAACAGACGTGATTTGTGTTTGAAGTGACAAACCCAAGTATTGTTCTAGAGCATAAGCAGGGAAATCAGGGGAGTAGTTCTAAGGCATTCCCTTATTGATAAAGTAGGACAAATCATCCTCAGGAATTACACTGTCAGAAGCAGAAAAGTTGGGTGCAACAAAATCATTAAGATCTCTACCCCCAGCTCTTGAGATAGGCAAGGACGGAGTAGGATGAGGCGGACCCCGCAGCTTTACCACAATCGGCTCGATGGAGGGGTTTCTTCTCATCGACAGTTTCCCCTTCAATCGCTCCACCTAAGGAGTTGTAGCTTGAGCTGTAGACGTTGCAGGACGTTCCTTGGCAGGTGGCCCTCCTTTCAACCGAACTACTAAAGGAGTGGTAGCCTCAGATGTGGGTGTCTTAGGGCATTCTTTTAGGCCCACTTTTATTGGCTCCTCGGAGGCGGTTGAAAAATAGATGGCAACTCTAGAGGGGGGTGAATAGAGTTTATAGCGATAATAGCCAATTAAAAATTAAACTCTTTCACATGCAAAAATAATAATCAGAGTAAATGCAGAAATAAATAAGGAGCAAGAAAGCATACGCAAACACAGCCGATTTTTAACCTGGTTTCCCTCGTGGAGGACTAGTCCAGGCCTGAGAACTCTAGCTCAGGATTAAATCCACTATTTGTGAAATAGTAGTTACACCCCGTGCCTTTTCTTCAGAAGAGCACGTCAACTTCTTACCAAGATCGCAGTGGCGATGCTTGGAATTTTCCAAGCGACTTCTTGAACTCTTGCACAAACTCCTAACTGAAAAATGCTGAGCACTTGAGGCTTAGGGAGCTTGTGGCTAGTAGATGAAGAAGGATATGGCTTGTATTGAGCTTTAGAGAGAAGAGAAGAGAAGATTGGATGATTGAAAATGAGAGAATTCATGGCCTATTTATAGGATACCAGGTAGGCAGAATTCGGCCAGAATTCTGGTTGAAATTTTTAAAAATTTGGCCGTTGGACAACTTGCAACCAGCCAACCCTAAAAATTAGGGTGCTAATTTTTAGGGGACAGAGTTCGGCCCAAACTCTGTGTGGAGACAGAGTTCGGCCCGACCTCTGTCTCCAGAGTACAGAATGGGTCATTGGTCCAATGGGCTTATTTGGATGTATGTGGAGCTTTTGGATTTTGGGTAGGGTATAGGTTAAGTCTCATATGCTCAGCACAACTCAGCTTACATAAGTCTAGACTCAATAAAATTGTAAAATACAGAGTCAAAAATGACTTACATTTGCAAAACTGAGTTGTCGTCTGACTTGTGCTGGATATAGTCTTCATGTGTCGTATTGAATTCTCATAAGTATTATTTAGTCAATTCTATCAATATTTGGTTGATTGTGACTTTGTGTCAACAATCTCCCCCATATTGATAATTGACAAAATAATAATTATATATTCAATATTCATACCTGGACACATTGAAGGACAAAAAGCATAGCTCCCCCGTAATCAGTGCCGAGCCAAAAAAATAGCTCCTCCGTAATCATTGCTTTGAATCCTGTTGGCCTGATAAGAACATTCTCCCAAAAGCACAGATACAGAGACAAAAAATAATATGGAATATAAAAATATCTCCCCCTTTTGGCATTTAGCAATTAACAATAAACAATAAAGAACTGGTAAGCACACCAAAAGATAATAGAAGAAACAGCATAAAAACTGATAAAACTACTAAATGTCTCAAAAGTCACAACTCATAATAAGTCTAATACATAAAAGCAACAAAAAAACCAAAGTGCATAAGCTATGATCCTCAGTAGCAGCAGCAAATAGCAGTCCATATCCATCATCGAGCTCGTGAAGGCCCAGCATCGTCTGACGGATCAGTAAAGGAACGACGAGGGTCCATGAAGGCTGCATCTGGATCTAAGTAGCGAATAACCCAAGGGTCATCGATAGGATAGCCCTCACGACCGAGGTCCCGCTCCATAGGGATAGGCATGGAAGGATGGCGAGACATGGAGTACCGAATATCGTACAGCGAGTTGCTGATAGCACTCATCTGCAGGGTGGTCCGATAATCCAGCTGAGTGCAACGATCATCCTCCAAGGTGAAGCGATCGCGGAGCATGGTATGAAGAGACTCGAGAGTGGCAGCAGGAAGAGGAGGATCCTGTCCCAAAGGAGGGGCATCTGGCTCATCATCAGAATGCTCAGACACGACTGGTGAGCCAACGGCTGCCTGAAGCCTCCGTGCCTTTGAAAGAAAGGCAGGGGCAGGTAAGAACGGACACTCACCAAGTGGTATGCGAAACGTACGAAATACTATAGGAAGATACAAAGCATAAACCAAGGATCTTGGTTTCTTCCTAGAATTAATCATCCAATCCATCATTGTACGTGGAAGATTAAATGGTACATGAAAGTGGAGGTGATATAAGGCCGAGATTTTAAAGTAGATGACTTCATCGGTAGAACCCGCTTTGGGTAGAATGGTGTTAAAGATAATCCGATGAAGTTCATAAAAATAGGGATTGAGATACTTAGCCAAAACCTTACGAGGACGTGTGTTCGGGGTACACAAGTCGTCCTTGAAGCTTTCAAGTGAAGACCCATCAGAAAATTGAAACGATCGAGCTTCAACAAGCTTTTTCCATGAGTTTGGCTCTTGGAGTTCAAGGTGTTCGGCCAAATCGAAATCGTCAAAAGAGATATCAATTCCGGCAACCCGTGAATAAATATGTGTATCATCATGGGTTAGGTTGCAGTAGAACATTTGAATAGCACTACGATAAATGATCGAGTTGGTGGTGACAAGTTCGTCAAGGCAAAGGCCATGAAAAAGTGCATCATATTGAGAGAAAATAGTAAAATTGATAGGGTGACCAGCAAACATCGGACGTGTCCAAAAATCACTAAACCAATCATTAGATGCGTCGAGTGATATAAATATTCGGTCGTCAAATGTGTTTGGGTCAAGTGGACGTGGAGGATTGAACAACGGATGGATAGGTGGTTGTTGTTCAACGGGCGGTTCAACGCGAGGAGGAGCATTCGAAGAGGATGCTCCCTCTGTTCGAAGTCTCTTCCCGCGATTGAACAAACGTGGTGCCATGAAACAATAAAGATAATGGAGGAATTTGAAATAAGAAAAGTGTTGAGATATACCTCAAAGAGATGATAAACAATGAAGGAGAATGGTGAAATAGGCCTTCTCCTTGAGTTTGGGGAAGAGATGAGCTCTAGAAAGGAAGAACTAGGGTTAGGGTTTTGAGAAAAAGTGTTTGGAAAAGTAGAAAAGGTGGCAATGGAAGAGAAGAGGGAGGAGAACCCGAATATATGTGAAGGGTTCCAATTGGTCGGAGCAAATATGGGCCATAGGATCTAAATAAGATCAGCGGCTGAGACTGTTCCCGGTTCTGGAACAGTCAGGCCGAATTTGGCCCGAACTCTGGTAAGGGCAGAGTTCGGCCCGAATTCTAGATTCTGTTGACAGAACAGGAATCAGGCTGAGAAGAAAAAAAAAGGTTAAGTGAGAGAGACCAAAGGAAAAGTACATATACAAGAAAAAAATAAGTTTGAAAGAGTCAAGAAAATTGATTTCGAAGCAAAGTGAGGTTTGAAACTCTGTATTTCAGCATGTGATAAATTAAAATGAACTATATAATAAACAAGGAATTATGTCATAATTTAATATTTTGAAGCTGCCATGGGTTAGCTGCAGGAGCCGGATCCCAGCTAGCGGTAGTCCTGAGGACTAGTACACCGTGTCACTTAAGCTTTTATGCCTTGTTGTCAGAAGGACCCTTTCGGCTTGTACCCATAGTAATTTCATCATAAAAGAATCAAAACATACTCGATATTTACGCAGGTTTATTTTAATTAATAACAGCTTCGTCCAAAATTCCAAGTTCACGACAGAGAAGATTGAAGCGCTCTTCGGATAATGGTTTTGTAAAGAAATCTGCTAGCTGATGATCAGTGTCAATAAATTCTAAGTTAATAGTGCCATTTTGCTGATGATCACGCAAAAAAGTGGTGACGTATTTCAATGTGCTTCGTGCGTGAGTGACAAATGGGGTTCTTAGTGAGATTTATAGCACTAGTGTTGTCACAAAAGATTGGAATGTGCATAAAAGATAAATTGTAGTCTTCAAGGGTTTGCTTCATCCACAGAATTTGTGCACAACAATGCCCAGCTGCGATGTATTCAGCTTCTGTTGTGGATAGTGCGACAGAATTCTGCTTCTTGCTAAACCAAGAGGCTAAAGCCTTTCCTAATAAATGACACGTACCGCTCGTACTTTTACGGTCAACCTTGCATCCGGCAAAATCAGCATCAGAGTAACCAATGAGGTCAAATGATGTTAACTTGGGATACCATAGGCCCACTGTAACCGTACCCTTAAGGTATCGAAAGATACGCTTAACAACAGTCATGTGTGATTCCTTAGGATTTGCTTGATATCTAGCACACAGGCAAACGCTAAACATAATATCAGGGCGACTAGCAGTTAAATAGAGTAGACGGCCTATCATACCTCGATACATACGTTGGTCCACGGGTTTGCCGCTTTCATCTGGTTCTAGTTTAGTTGTAGTAGCCATTGGAGTGCTGATTGGTTTGACGTTGTCAACGTCGAATTTCTTCAGCATGTCCTTTGTATACTTCGACTGACAGATGAAAGTTCCATTTGACATTTGTTTGACTTGCAGTCCAAGAAAGTAGTTGAGCTCCCCCATCATGCTCATCTCAAACTCGGTCTGTAAACACTTGGCAAAATCTTGACAGAGGATTTCATCAGTAGAACCAAATATAATATCATCTACGTATATTTGGACTAAGAGAATAGTGTCTTTAAAAGATTTTATGAAAAGTGTGGTGTCAATTTTCCCTTTAAAAAATCTTTCTCAAGTAAGAAATTGCTTAGCCGTTCATACCAAGCTCTAGGAGCTTGTTTGAGGCCATATAGCGCTTTCTTCAGCTTAGAAACATGGTTGGGAAACTTGTGATTTCAAAGCCAGGAGGTTGTTTCACATAAACTTCCTCCTTAATAAATCCATTCAAGAAAGCACTTTTAACATCCATTTTGAAATAATTTGAAATTTTGAAAATTTGCAAATGCACAAAGCATCCGAATGGATTCTAATCTACCAACAGGAGCATACGTCTCATCGTAGTCGATACCTTTCTCTTGGTTGTATCCTTGGGCAACTAGACGAGCTTTATTGTGTGTGACTGAACCATCTTCATATACTTTGTTTCTAAAAACCCATTTAGTACCAATGATCGAGTGATTGGCCGGTCTAGGAACGAGTTCCCATACTTGGCTCCTCTCGAATTGGTTAAGTTCCTCTTGCATAGTAGAAATCCAAAATTCATCATTAAAAGCTTCTAAAATGTTTTTCGGCTCAATTTGTGAAATAAAGGAAGTGCTAGCAATAGAGTCTCTTAATGATGATCTAGTAGTTACTCCATGTGAAACCTCACCTATTACCAAATTTTTTGGATGTGACGGCTTGAAAGAGAATTTCTTTGGCAAGCCCTCCAGAGAATTGGTTTCGGTTGTGGTATTCATTGGAGTAGAAGTTGATGGCTCAACATCATCATCAAGAGTAGCTGTTGCACTGTTATCTTCATCAAAAGTCACATTTGTAGACTCTTCCACAATTAATGAGCGTTTGTTAAAAACTCTATATCCCTTGCTCTTGGCAGCATAGCCAAGAAAAATACCATCGTCAGCTTTGGCATCAAATTTGCCTAAGTTGTCTTTGGTGTTAAGGATAAAACATCTACAACCAAAAACTCTAAAATAAGAAACATTTGGGGTTCTTCCAAACCAAAGCTCATAGGGTGTTTTTTTCGTAATAGGACGAATAAGCACCCTATTTAAAATGTGGCATGCTGTACTGACAGCTTCAGCCCAAAAGTATTTCGAAAGTAAAAACTTGTTCAACATGACTCTAGCCATATCGCCAAGAGTCCTGTTCTTTCGCTCCATAACACCATTTTGTTGAGGAGTTCTTGGACAAGAAAACTCATGATTAAAACCATTAGAATCGCAAAACTTTTCAAAATCTGTATTTTCTAATTCGCCTCCATGATCACTTCGGATTCGAGTAATCATGTAGCCTTTTTCGTTTTGAACTTTCTTTGCAAAAATCTTGAAAAACGAAATAGCATCACTTTTATTTGTAAAAAAGAAAACCCATTTAAATCTAGAAAAATCATCAACAATAACAAAGGCGTAGAGTTTTCCACCAAGACTGGCTACTCTACTAGGGCCAAATAAATCCATATGCAGAAGTTGCAAAGGTCTAGTAGTACTTACAGAGTTTATGGAATGAAATGAGGACTTAGTTGCCTTATTCAATTCACATTCGGCACAAACCGTGTCCTTTTTGAATGTGATGTCGGGCAGGCCACTAACTAGCTTCTTAGTCGATTGCCTGGATATAGTATCCATGTTGGCATGACCAAGACGCTGGTGCCATAGTAATCTTTCATCCTTGTGAGCATACAGGCATCTACCTGCATTGTTAGTACTCTAGACAAATAAAAAATATAAATGTTATCCTCTCTTACCCCTTCAAAAGCAATGTCTCCCGTTGACCTATCATAAATAAAATATTTATTTTGTCCAAAGTTAATGTCATATACATGGTCAGCAAGATGACTAATGCTGAGCAAGTTATGCTTTAACTCGGTCACTAGGCAGACATCCTTTATTACGGGGGAGGGAGGATAACCAATAATACCATTACCTATAATATACCCTTTTAGGTTGTTACCGAAGGATGCATATCCTTCTCTCTTCATCGATAGTGATGCGAAAAGATTTGCATCTCCCGTCATATGCCGCGAGCATCCACTATCGAGAATCCACTTACTCTTAGTTGAGGAGGGAAGGTCCACCTACATCAAGAGTAGATGTGACCTTTGGTACCCAAGTTCTTGAGGGTCCTGAAAAGTTAGTTTTCGGAAACCATGCATATATTTTTCTATCTACTAATCTTCTAATTCTACATTGTGGTGAAATGTGTCCATGTAAACCACAATAAGTGCATATAGCATTCCTATTTATGTTAGGAGCATGCATATGATGTCTATGAATAGAGTGATGTGGAGTAGCATGATGATATGTAGAGTTAGCATAGTGATGATGTCTATATGTAGAGTGATGTGGAGCAGTATGGTGATAATGTCTATATGGAGTAGCATGGTGATGATGTCTATATGGAGTAGCATGGTGATGATGTCTATATGTAGAGTGATGGTGATTTTGTGCAACATAATGATAGTTGTATCTATGTGTAGCATGATAATTCTGTGACATATGAGAATTATTTCTACGTGCATGTGGTTTGTGTACATTATGAAAGAGTTTGTATATGTAAGCATGATTATGAGCTGCAGGTGGATGACGTGGTTGACTAGTATGAGTAGTGTCATGCTTTGTGTGTGTCTCATGTGATTGGGTTTGAGGTTGAGCAACCTGTTTTCCCAATTTAGTCTCTAATTTCTTGGAGACAGCCTACAGTTCAGTAACCTTAGCATTCAAACCATGTATCTTAGTAATAGAAATCTTGTGTCTACTCTTTTCTTCTGCAAGCTCCGTGTTGAGTGCTGTGATTTCTTGTGTTTATTGTTCAATGCGTGTTTCGACATCATGTAAGCTTATTTTAAGCTTAGATACCTCATTTGTGACATCCGTGGATAAAGTGTCTCTAATGTTATCAAGCAGTAAAGAAAGTCTTTGAATTTCGACTTCATGACTTTTGATCTTTTCCTTGGCATGTTTATATTTACCGATGACCTTTTATGATCATCAAGTAAATCGGTAAAAGCATCGCCAAGTTCATCAAAAGTGAAATCATCAAGAGTTTCGTTTGATACCTTGTCGGACGTTGCCATTAGGCATACGTTTTCAGCTTCTTGAGGAGAGTCCTTTTTTTCCTCGGAGTCATTAGCTTCGCTTTCATGCCAAATGCTTGTGTTGGCATATTTCTTTGAGAAGGTCTTCTTGTATGGTTTCTCAAAACGGTTGCTCTTCTTTAAGAATGGACAGTCTTTTCGGACATGTCCCGTCTTTTTGCAACCGTAGCAGGTTGGCTCTTCTTTGTCATCTTCTTGTGGTTCCTTCTTTCTTCGGTTGAAGCGAAGGAATTTCTTGAAGTTGCGGACAAGGAGAGCTTGATCATCACCTTCTGAGTTGTCGTCATCCGTCTCTTCGGGGTCAGCTCTCCGTCGGTGAGCTTTGAGTACGATCTCCTTAGCCTTAGGAGCAGGCTCTTCGAAGTCCATGAGGTCAAGCTCATGAGTCATCAGCTTTCCTATCAAGGTCTCCATGGACATGGTTGTGAGATCATTTCCTTCTATGATGGCTATCACCTTAGGGTTCCAAATCTTTGGTAGCCCCCTAAGTAGCTTCCGAATCTTTTCGTGATTTGAATATTATTTGCCGAGCGAAGATAGAGGATTGATGATATCGAGGAATCTTGTGAACATTTGTGTGATCGTCTCATTTGGCTTCATCTTAAAAGCCTCATATTCTTGAGTGAGATGGCTTATCTTTGATTCCTTGACTTGGGTGGTTCCTTTATACATCACTTCTAGAAGTCTCTATACTTCGTGAGAAGTGGTGCATGTTGAGACCCTGTTGAACTCATTCCTGTCTATAGCACAGAACAAAGCATTAATAGCTCTCGCGTCGAGACTTGCCTGTTTTTTCTCCTCGTCAGAATATTTGTCATGTGGTTTCTCAACGAGATCACCATTGACAACTATCCTGGCGGGCTTTTTGTAACCATCGGTGACGATAGTCCACAGGTCGAAGTCTAGCGACTTGAGATAAAAGCTCATCCTTGTTTTCCAATAGGTGTAGTTAGTTCCATCAAATAAGGGAGGCCTATGAGTGGACTGCCCTTCACCGTGATTAGAAATCAAGGATTGTGTGGTTGCCATGGATCAGCTCTAGGATGTTAGTCCTTGTTGAGAGAACCGAGCTCTGATACCAATTGAAGAACAGATGGCAACTCTAGAGGGAGGTGAATAGAGTTTATAGCGATAATAGCCAATTAAAAATTAAACTCTTTCACAAGCAAAAAAATGATCAGAGTAAATACGAAAATAAATAAGGAGCAAGAAAGCATACGCAAATACAGCCGATTTTTAACCTGGTTTCCCTCGTGGAGGACTAGTCCAGGCCTGAGAACTCTAGCTCAGGATTAAATCCACTATTTGTGAAATAGTAGTTATACCCCGTGCCTTTTCTTCAGAAGAGCACGTTAATTTCTTACAAAGATCGCAGTGGCGATGCTTGGAATTTTCCAAGCGACTTCTTGAACTCTTGCACAAACTCCTAACTGAAAAATGCTGAGCACTTGAGGCTTAGGGAGCTTGTGGCTAGTAGATGAAGAAGGATATGGCTTGTATTGAGCTTTAGAGAGAAGAGAAGAGAAGATTGGATGATTAAAAATGAGAGAATTCATGGCCTATTTATAGGATATCAGGTAGGCAGAATTCGGCCAGAATTCTGGTTAGAATTTTCAAAAATTTGGCCGTTGGACAACTTGCAACCAGCCAACCCTAAAAATTATGGTGCTAATTTTTAGGGGACAGAGTTCGGCCCGAACTCTGTGTGGAGGCAGAGTTCGGCCCGAACTCTGTCTCCAGAGCACAGAATGGGTCATTGGTCAAATGGGCTTATTTGGATGTATGTAGAGCTTTTGGATTTTGGATAGGGTATAGGTTAAGTCTCAGATGCTCAGCACAACTCAGCTTACATAAGTTTAGACTCAATAAAATTATAAAATACAGACTCAAAAATGACTTGCATTTGCAAAATTGAGTTGTCGTCTGACTTGTGCTGGTTGTAGTCTTCATGTGTCGTATTGAATTCTCACAAGTATTATTTAGTCAATTCTATCAATATTTGGTTGACTGTGACTTTGTGTCAACAGCGGTTTGTGCCTCGGCTTCATCATCAGCGTCTTCACCTGAGTCCCTCCGGTGTTTCCTTTGGAACAACCGAGACTCAGTGTAGTAAACCTCAACCCCTTTAAAGGGGTTAATATCCGCAAACTCTGTTTTTACCACCCCGTCGCTGTTGACATATTTAAAGCATTGGTAGAGGGTGGATGGCACGACCATGTGCTCATGGATCCAAGGTCGCCCCAACAGGATATTGTAGCAGACATCTGTATCGATGACATAGCATGCCGCTTCAGTGTTCAGGTCGCCAATCAGAATCTTCAAGCAGATTTTTCCTTCTGGACAACTCTTGTCATTATTGAAACCACTGATTGTGGTTTGAGTTGCGGAAAGCCAATGCGTTGGAATCCCCAGTATATGCAGCAGACGATGGAGGAACGGACGAACCAGGGTCGATATGCATACGATCGACCTTGATAGAACCAATGTATCATATATAATAAAGGGACCGGGCATGCCTATTATTCTTCAGCAGCATATCTTGTTGTGAGAACGTAATATTAGGCATGGCCTATATTACATAGCATGTGGGACATTCAATAGGGTCCTCATCCAGCTGTTGGATCTATTGTAGGTAGGATTCGCATTCTGTAGTACCTCCATCAGAGCTTCTCGGGTCTTCTTGGAGAGACGGAGGAGCTCGAAAAAGCGACAATCTGGCCGAGGTATTGGCCAATTGAGCCAGTATGTCTAAATTGTTGTGTCGGTACAACCCTACAGTGGTGTCCTTTCGAAGGGGCTTGTCAAAACGCTATTCTTTCTGATTTTGTTTGTCTACCATCGGCGGTTAAGTTGGACCCGACTCAGAAGTACCGGGAACGATCGATGTTGTGCCGACGTTGTCTCTTTGCCAGGGGCCTCATCATAATTATGTGAATATTCTAGACCAGTCCTTGTTGCTTCAGCCCGTTCTTCATTAGATGAGGCGGAGACAGCATTGCAAGATCTGTCCTTCCTGCCCTGGTCCGAACAGCACGACGTAGGGTAGGTTTGATCAAGTCGTCGGTGAGATCGGAATGCAACCACATGACCTCCTTTCGAGGTATTTTAATAGGGACTAACCTCGAGGCTTGAGCAGTCGAGAGGTTAACGACCTCCATATTTGCCTTGGGAATTGGGATGACGCCATCATGTGTCTCCGTAGGAAGAAACTGGCCGAACTAGAGGGTTACCATATTGGCAGAGACCAATTTTTCTTCAAAGTCCAATGATAGCACGTTGGCATCAACTAGCCGCTGTATGTGGTTCTTCAGAATATAACAGTCTTTAGTCGAGTGGTGAACGCACCGGTGGTAATGGTAGTATTTGGGATCATCCACCCTATCTACTTCTTCGGGACGTCTAGGAGGTGGAAGTGTAAGTTTTCACCCTCGAGTAAGACGTTAAGTAATTCTAGGGCATCCTCATCCTTGAAGGAATAACTTCCTTTTTGGATTAAGGTTCTTTCGGGTTTCTGAGTGGAAGGTGCACCCCGGTTGAGACTTGCGGTCATAACTTGTTTGCTTTTGGCTTAGTGTTGTTAAGTGCTGCGGTAGGCCTCCTGCCTTTCTCGTTTGGAAGGCCCATTCCTTGTAAGTGGGCTTCTTTGGCTTTCCTCTCAGCATCTTCGGCATTGATAATAAATATTGTCCAATCTGCGTGGCCGGAGGAGCCAGTCCACAGTCTTATCATAGGGGATAAACCCCTTTGGCAAGTATCTATCAAGATCACTTCGGAAACCCCCTGCTGTAGTCTCATTGCGACCTGTCGGAATCGTTCTATATAAACTCGAGTAGGTTTCTTGTCCTTCTGAGTGGTGTCCATCAGCACGGACATTGACATGTCCATCCCCGGCTCATAGAATCGGGACATAAACAGATGTTGGAGGTCGTCGAAGGTTGATACCGAGTTGTCTTGGAGACTATAGAACCATTGGTAGGCAACCCTTCTAAAGGTGCCAACGAATAGTTTAGCAAGGAGGACATCATCCCTTGATAAATGCCCCATCATAGAGTTGAAATGATCGAGATGTTGACCGGAGGAATCCTTCCCTCGAAAGGATTGATAGTCACCGGTTTGAATTTGGGAGGGTAGATTACCATGTTCCATTCAACCGGGAATGGTTGGTTGAGTCCTAGTTTTCACCGAGATTCTTGTCTACCTCTAGTGTCAGCTCTGGCTCTGAGATCCCGGATGGCGTCAAGGACTTCTTCTGACACTGTTGGCCAAAATTCTTGTGGTAAGGTGTGATCACTCGCCTCGGGTGGTAATACTACGTGGTAACTCGTAGTTGGAAGATTTGGGGCATTGGACTCCCCACTATTTCTCGGCTTCGGGACCTGTACCGATGGCTGGGATGAGGTTTGAGATGCTTTCAGCGCTATTATAATTTTTGTCAGAAACGCTAAGCTGGTGTTCATGGACTGCATTATTGTTTTGATCATTTTGAAGCATCGGCTTTCTTGAGACCTCTGTTCATCACTTGTCATGTGTGATGGCATGATACGAGTGCTGACCAACCATTCGCTCTATGTTTCGGACTTCCATGCCTCGTAGTTGGCAGTGTAGGCGAACATCTAGGAGAAGTTAACCGGATCGAGGTTCGGAGTGTCCTCAGTTTTTGAGTTTTCAGAAATATGCTAGGGGTGGGTCCCCCAGGCCTCTCTTTCTTCAGTTTCGAGGGAATCACTGTCCTTTTGAAACACAGGATTGTGGTACAACATCGAGGGTTGGTTGCCCCTACGTCTTTGGATGAGCGAGGGATGGGAGTCCTTTTTCAGGTCAGTATTTGGTACCGAGCACTGACCACCTCCAGTTTTTAGGGTTCTAGATTTGAAGCAGGTGTGCTGAAACACCCCATTATTGGGCACTGCCAATTTGCTGCTCTTGGGTTGATTCTTAGGTATACCGACTGAAGAGATTAGATTTCTTTCAACCAGAGGAGAGTTCCTTATAGCAATGTATGAGGCAAGGAGAGGTTCCTCTTTCTCGTCCGCTTGCAACTGCTCATCGAGGAAGCGTCGAGCGGATGTAGCAGGTTGTAGCTGTTGAAATACGGACTGCCTTTTCGGGACTATTATGGATTTTGTAAGCAGCAGTTGACAAAAATACTAGCACACGTATGTATAACCAACGGGATTTTGTGCGTTGTATTTGTTGTGATCCCCACCTCTCTGCGTTTATAATTAATCACATGACACAGGTCATGGGAAAAGAGCTTTACCTTCACTCCTTCCTGGGTAGACCGAGTGTTGTGGTACACAAGTGGATGTACCTCCAAACTTGGTTCCTGAGCCTGCAGAATGTTTAAGCATTTGGGAGACTCTAGAACTTGGTCCGACCTTGGCGCAGAGGCACGCGAGCAAGGTCTAAAGAGCATTCTATCTGGCACGTGCGTTACCACCCGACACGTATGCCTCGCTGCAACGTACCTGTTGCGTGTAGGCCTCGCCTTTGTTCTCGTTTCAGATTTGCCGTCTGTTACGCCTCCTTTTGAGATCGTCTCACACACTTGAGGTCTGCTACCTCCAGGGTTCTGAATTGGCCCTGGGTCGATTCCCTTCCGCTCCTATTGGTAGGCGCATGCCTCCTCCGAGTGTTGGACTTCCCCGAGCTACATGTATGAGCAGGTTTGGGGAGGAAAGTTATCGGTGCATCCTCTGAGGGTTGTACCGACATGTGTTGCTTTTCTTTAGCAGGTTGTGGGTAAGCTATACGAGCTTTAGGCACCCACGTCTTCTTCATCTTCTTAGTCTTCAACAGTCTAAGAGAAGAGCCCGCACAGTCCCCTGAAAGCATTTTCTCAAATATAGATTGGTCGAATTTGATGACTAGTATCTACGTAGTGGTTCTGAGCATGGACGTATCAGACTGCATCACAGCCTTCCCTTTAGAGGAGAAGGACGTCTCTAGCAGAGTCACCATCTTGTTCAACATCGTTTTTGATCTTGAGAGTAGGTTGCTGTGACGGTTGTGAACGAGATAGTGAAGAGGAACTCCTGGACGGGAATCCCTTGATCGTACTTTGTTTTTTATCTGGGTTGTAATGGTGGAGGGTTGTTTCTTTACTTCGTTGACGATCTGACTGAAGGAGGGAATTATCGGGCTCAACTTCATAGGCTAAGGGGATCATCAAGGACTCTCTCTGGGATGCTCGAGACTTCTTGAGGTGCTCAGGAATCGGGGGGATCCAACTTTTTAAATGGAGGAGGGCTCCTCCTATTTATAATGGATGTGGGTGAAGGTCATGTGCCTAGGAAATTACAGATGCAAGATTCAGCATGCCACATGGTGCCCCCAAACAGGGGTTGGTTACAGCCAGGCGCATACTTCACTGGTGAGGAAACCATAGCTGATTGCCATGTAGTAGATATGCTATTGGAAAGAATCTCGAAAGCACTTCAAACTCGTTCTTCGGTATTACTAGGCTCTTAACACGTAGCCCATGCCGAGGATATACACGCACCTAGGAATCACTGTCCTAGGTGTCACATTCATTATTTGGAAGAATTTGTAGGCGCGGATTAGAAGCACACATGCCAGGGAGGAAGAACTCTAGATGATACACGCCTGAGATTGATGCGCGCCTGGGAGGAAAAACTCCAGGCGACACACGCCTGATCTTGACACGCGCCTGGGGGAAAGGACTTAAGGCGGTACATGCTTGAGTTTCAGGCGCGCTTGGAAAGAACTCGAACACACGCCTGAGTTTGATACGCCTGACTATACTGCTTCTAAGGACAATGAACCTTGAATTTTGTATCCATCTTCTGTAGGAGAATCGAAGCGTCTCGTTTGGTGCCTTCGAGAGAGGCATTTTAGACTTAATAAATGCTATCTCGAAAATGGTGGCTTGCTGAGCGTAGACGGGGCATGATAACTCAAGAGCACCTAGAGTGGTAGGGCGTGAAAGGGAATACGCCTAGATAATACGTGCCTATTTTGCACTGCTTCTAATGTAGATGCACTCTATTTTTCCAGGTTCATCTTTGGCATGATAGTCGAAGCGTCTAACTTAACCTCTCGAGAAAGATCTCATCTCATTAATGTAGTATGGAATAAAGTGACATAAAGGATCGGGCCCGCCTATGAGGCACGAGTAGACGATTTGGGCGTGCCTTAGAGGGGGCATGATTGGCCCAGAGCATAGAGATAGTCACATTGCTTCTAGTTAAGTGTGCATAGCTCTTCGCTAGACCTGATGCTAGCATCATACTTTGATCATTTTGGGGCGCGCGACCCATGCGCCTACAATATGGTGAACTAAGGGAGACATTCTGTGTCTATCTTCCTTTAAACACGAGCGTTTACTTTCTAAATTAAGTAAAGACGAAAAAAATAAAGAGTTCAAGGGAGAGGGGATTGAATGTGAATACGAGGTTCCAAAGGCGATTGAATAATTTAAAGGAAGTTGTCAAGGCAGTTGCGGATGAGATCCTAGAGACATATTTATCTCAATCCACGTAGATTAATCATATGAAGAGCGAACTGATGCACTAAGGTTGATCAGACCATAATACACTGATTCTAATTAGACAATATGTTAGTGGACGTCCAAAATAAACTTGTCCTATACAAGCTCGATAGATAATAAGCATGCAAAACTAGGCTATAATAGTAGCATTAGTCAAGGTATTCCAAAAATATTAGTACCCGAGATTTATGATCGAAAGAAGGTCCAAGTAGTTCAAGTTTATCAAAATCTAAGACTCGTCCGGTGTTGGGGCCTCTATAGTTGTCCTACTTGTATTTTTTTTGTTGAAGACCTTGGTCGACCAATAGGTTAGGGACCTCTAAACTCTATAGTCTAGGTAAACTTGTTACTGCCATTCAAATACCTCGTTAATAAATCATAAGGACAACGAAATGCTAGGTTGGAAGGCATGCTACCCAACTTATAAATTTTTTACTAGTATTGGCTTTGAATCAATGGGACACACAAGTCATTTTCCTAACCTCTATAGTATTCGAAAACTGTAGTCATGTTTGAAGTCATTTTACCAAGAATTTATGCCTCGCCAGTGTACCCCCGGCTTTAGTAAACCCTTAGTTTTGTGACTCAAATATGATATGATATCGAATATTTTATTAACTCTATCCTATATTGACATAAAGATAACAAAATCAAAAGAAGACAACTAAGACATCGTTTTAACAATATTCGATAACCTACGTTTATTTGAAATAATATCAACTTTAGGGGATGTGCCTTGCTAGTGCGCTGTTAGCTGCAGTGAACCCCGCAGTCTCCATAACTCAAATAAATGGCGATAGTGCGCTTCTGTCTTGCCATTATAAGTTATCAAAAATTATTCCAACTATATCCATAAGTAATTCAAAGAAGCTTAAATTCAAACAAGTCGGTTATGATAGAAAAAGTGTTAGTATCTGTTCTTGAAGTGACAGTATCAATTCTAAAAATCAAATGATCGATTAGGTATCAATTTGAAAATTAAACGATGGACTAGAAAAATGACCAAAGATGAGAAGTAAAAATTTCCAATTTCTATTTCTCTCATACTCAAGGATCGAGCGACAAACATGAAAAAAAACTGACTTGGAATTACTAGATGGATAACTGGGTCATATTAGGCTCAAAAGTCAATGGGTGGAGTATTAAATAATTACTTATGGAAACAAATAAGTGATACGGCTTAGGCAAGAAATATAACTCGAACAAATTATCAATGTTAAGGATTGAATCGTAGGAAGTCCAAATTTACCAAGCGAATAGTCTACCCATCTTGGATCCTACCATCATGCCAAAATAAAATAAGGTATCCTTGTAGAGGAATTTCTCAAATATCTAATAGGGATTAGAATTCAATAAATACCTACTTAAATCACATGACCTATGTAGTAATCTTAACAACCTTGTTGTCGAATTGAATAAGGGACTCCGATGGTATACCTAGTCCTAGTCATTCTTTTAAAAATTAAACCAATCCTAATTATGAATGACCACTTTCTAGTCCCAGGCTTACAATAGTACGACTAGCCTAAGTACTATCACGAGTTCGCACAATTTTGCAAAAACTGACCTACATGGGCCACCGTAAAAACTTATCACGACCCGCGCCCGCTTTTCGGGATGCGAGTGCATACACAATCCTGCCTATATCGACAGTAGAACATTGTCTATACGATAATCTCAAATCACAAAAATTCTCAAAATTATTTTCTTTATTGCTCTTTTACAAATACTAAATAAATTTATAACATTTAAAGTTTGTATTTGAAGAAAAGTACAATACCTCACAAAATCTAATACAACAATTTTAAACATGCTAACTAGCTTCTAGGTTGACCTCGGCATATAAACATGTATCTTCCCAAGAATATGATGCAAAATAGTAGTCGCAACTAATCTGTATCCAGTCAGGAATGGAACGAGTACAATTGAAGCATGTAGTTTCAAATATATGACACTACCAAAATTCAATGTTTTAGCGATGGCCATATCCGTCGCCAATCCATCGGTAAATCATATTACCGACGGTTTGCTGATGAATTTGGGTCAAATAAATTCGTCGGGATATGACTCGTCGCTAAAAACAATCTGTCGCCAAGTTGTCGCCAAGCGATGACTGAGCGACAAATTTTTGGCATTCATATTCGTACAATTAGGGACGACTGGCCGATGGGTTTCCGTCAAATCAAGTACCAGAAAGTAAGTAATACATCGTCTTACCGACGGGTTAATCCGTCGGCAATCCGTCGAAAACTTATCACTAAAAGCGTACCATAGAGTATCTGATACGCAATCTCTGTCGCTATTACGTCGTGCGTAGTCGCAAACCAGCGACGGATTGGCGACGACTTATCCGTCACTAAGGCTCTGAAAATCTTTCATATTTCCAGAACCTAAGCGACGGATTATCCATCGCTTGGTTGCCGCCGTCCGTCGCTAAATTGAAATTCTCCAGTTAGCGACGGATAATCCGCCGCTTGGTTGTCGTGAGCCGTCGCTTTTTAGTCGCTGGTCCGCCACTAACTGGAAATTTTTTGAAAAAAAATTCCATAAAACAGAGCATTCCTTGTTCACACAACATCCGAAACATCAGAAAATCACAATATGCATCACACATCACACAAACCAGTATACATCACACACCAAAAAACAAATATCCATCACAAATACATCACACAAACCAACATACAATACACACCAATATAAAAATCATATATATATATATATACCAAGTCTAGATAATAGCATCTAAAAACATCAAAGTCCAGATAAAAACATGTTTAGAAAATAAGAAACATGAAGAGTTGTAAAACCATACAAGTCGGTTGTCAGAATTAATAAGTCTACTGGAAACAAATCCAGTCAAAAATTATATCATATATATATATATATATATATATATATATATATATATATATATATATATATATATATATATATCTATTGTCGTCTATGCTGGGGAAGATAGAACTCCCTCAGCCAGTACGCATAAGTAGGGTCCACTCCAGTAAGATCAATATCCAGAGGAGATGGATGACTGGAACTTCCGGTACAACTGCCCTCTAGTGCCACCTCCTCCTTCACAGTTATCTCGGCTTTAGGAATTGCTTCCTTCTTAATAGTAGAAGGAAATTATTTCTTAATCTCCTCAGCAGCAGGAGGTCCCACTATCTTCTCAGCAGCAGGAGGTACCACTACCTCTCCAGCAGCCATCTGTGCCTCTCTCAATGAGATTCTCGGGTCTTGGGTGCATCTGGTAAGACCATTAAATATCAATGAGAGCATGTATAAACAAAATTCAACTCAGCTTCGTTTGACAATTTAATTTTGCACAGTCTCGAGTATTGAATTATCCATAAAAATGCACTTTCGAAACAGTTCAGATTCGGGAACACAAGAAGAATCTTAATCCATACCATAAATACGAAATTTGTACCTATCACGTAGAAACCTACTTCCAGTCACTCTCGTAACTGGCCAATCACTCTCGTAAACGTAGAATACCATTGCAAGAGAGTCACGAGAGAGTAAACAATCTCCTAAATATTGATGTTTATGAGAGTTATTGGCCAGTTAAATCTCCTGTAACTGGCCAATCACTCTCGTAAATATCAATAATATTTTTTGGACCCATCTGCTCTTCCCTACTTCCTTTCTTCTCGCTCCTCACTCTCAGCCAACCAAAGCCTAGCCCAGACCAACATATACTATACATGCGCTCCAGTCCTTCCTCAGCCTCAGCTTGAGTTACTGTACTACGTCTCTCCTAACTATGCTACTTACCAGTACCACCATTCGTTCCCACCCAAGCAGCCCTCTATGGACGATGTCGATACTGATACCAATTCTGATACAGATACCGATACCGATTCTGATACAGATACCGATACCGATTCTGATACAGATACCTATACCGATACTGATATCGATTCTGATACAGAACCGATACCGATACAGATACCAATAGTCCGATACCTATATCGATTCTAATACTCATAGGAATAGCCCGATAACGATATTCATAGAAATAATCTGATACCGATATTGATACTCATAGAAATAGTCCGATACCGATGCACATAAACCTATCTATCACTAGTAGCCATACTCCTCTACATACTCCTCTACACTAGGATACACTAGTAACCATACTCCTCTACACACTCGCTAGTAGTCATAGTCCTCTACATACTTCTCTACACTAGGATACACTAGTAGCCACCAACGATGGAAATCTTTTTACTAAGTTTATATATATACTAAGAGATTCGGTTCGATTTTAAAAAAATTCGTTTCGGTGTGTGTGTGTGTGTGTTACTACCGTCGACCCCCAACTCCCCACTCCCACCACCGTCGATCCCCACCCCCACCACCGTCGACCCTAACTCCAACCCCGGCCCCCATCTGCCGACCCCAACTCCCAACCCCGGCCCCCATCCGCCGACCCCAACTCCTACCCCCGGCCCCCATCCGCCGACCCCAACTCCCACCCCTGGCCCCCGGCCCACACCACCACCACAACCGACCGTCATCACCCCACCACCGGCCCTCCACCCCCAGTCCCCCTCCGCCCCCTCTCCCCTGGCCCTCCTCCGCTGCCCTACATCACCCCCGACCTCTACCCCCACCTCCGGCCCCCCTCAGCTGTCCAAACCCCCTACCGCTGACCCCTAACACCCCCACCCCTAAACCCCCCTCCACCGCCCAACCCCCCGCTACCCTACTCCCCTCCCCCCTGCGACCCCCACCCCCACCACCGTCGACCTCCACCACCCCCATCCCGAAATACCCCTCCGCTTCCCTATCCCCCAGCGACCTCCAACCCCACCATCGCGACCCCCACCACCGGCCTCCGCCGCCCCGACCACCAAGAGAGAGAAAGCGAGGGAGAAGGGATTACCTGGAGGGAGAAAGAAAGAGACGAAAGAAAATTTGGGAAGGAATGAAAAGTTTCCCTCCGTCGGTTAAATTTAAGTTAGGGCTGGACATATGACGGACTAGCGACGGATAGATGGCCGACGCTAGTCCGTCGCTATATCCCCTTAGATGGCCGACGTAATATCCGTCGCTATGTGGTCGATAAATTTTGGGCCAATTTTTTTCAATATTTCCTGCCAACTTTTAACTAGTAAGTGATGTCATAGCGACGACTTCATGATCCGTCGCTATATCTTCGACGACTTAACGACGGACTGGCGACCTTTGCTCGCCCTTAAA
Source organism: Iris pallida (assembly GCA_029216955.1). NCBI lineage: Eukaryota > Viridiplantae > Streptophyta > Magnoliopsida > Asparagales > Iridaceae > Iris > Iris pallida. The sequence goes on along the minus strand of JANAVB010032219.1, from coordinate 5,626,172 downwards.
AAAATTTGTCAACTTTTCGACGGCAATCAGTCTGTACTTAGTCGGAAGTCCGTCGCCATTAGCGACATATGTTATCCGTCGCTAATGGTCCGTCGCCAAATGGATGTATTTTGGTAGTGTGACAACGACTATAAGAACAGGGAATAGAGAATGACATATATGATAAAATAAATAAATATAAAATATGGCATTAAAAGTATGGTGAAATAGTTAGTCAAGAACTATAAGGACACGTAAAACATGGAATAAGCTAACATAACCATCTACGTGATTTTGAAGTACATCTTTCAGTATGTGATTAGACTGGTCCACTATACCGCACGGTCTATATAGGATTTGTATCCTCACTGCTATATTGCATAATATAAAAAACAGTCTACATAGCATGAAATAAAGCATGGTCTACGGGGTTGATCACATATCTATTTAGTACGTACTTCCCCACCTGACTACTACACATGGATTAGTTACGACAATAATCACAAAACACGGTAAACTAAAACATGGTATCATGACTAAAATCCATATGATACTAACTCATGTACCGAGCGTGTCAAGAATCAAATATGTATCACTAATCATATAATTATAGTAATTAAAAATATTGGAAAATAAGAACTGTACTCGCCTGGTGTCCTGAGCAGCTGATAAAGGTCTGGTAAAGCAAAGAAAGCCAACTTTCGTAAATGTCATCGGATGTTGAATTAAATATCATGAACATATTTGGTATAAAATATATGTCCAATTATGGACACAGGGGCAAAATTGTAATTTTGGATCAAAATAATTTTTGTCGTTGGACCTGCTTTGCACCGAAAAGCGTGCTAGTACCTACGGTCACTAAAGTCATCAAACTATATGTCTGCAGGTATGATTTGACGATACGAATCCAACCGTATGTCCAAAGCTGGATTTCGGTGGGTCGTACGCAAATTTGCCCATTGGATGGGGTCGTAGGCCCGCCATAATAGCGTTCCGGTCGACGGTCTCAGAATCAGACCAAACCTGGCATACAGGACCAACAAAATAATACAGTCATGTTGGCATAAGTTTTGTCTTGAGATGACGAACGTGCACAAAGTTTGGGGCTAGTTTGCAAAGGGGGTGATACGGGTATATCGACCGATACGCCTCGATTTCGTCGCGCACATACAACAAAATTGAGTTTCATCGAATCCCGCACGTCGATAACATCCATATGCGTCTTTTGATGCTCATTGTTGGCGACCACGTTACTCGAATTATCAGAGCAGATGTCATATCAGTAATTTTCATAAAAAATTAGTTATAAAAATCTTTTTTTACAATCTTTGAAATCGAATTACTTTATGTATAGTATTTGAACAAATAAATATACAAGGAGTGTTTTGATCTCCTATTAGTCATCTATAATTCTATTCAAATGAAATTTCATAACCATCAACTTATTGGCAAGGTATCGCCTTTCAAAATGGAGGTTTGAAATATGAAACTATTTTTGTTTCCAGTCGTTTTTCATAATTTTTACTAAGAATTTCTGGGAAATCTAATTTAGTATATTTAAATCTACTTGAACAGGGTTGAAGAGGGTCAACTAGGTTCTCCATAATAAATTACGGATCAAGTTTTCATCAAACATGGAGGAAGAAATATGGTTTGAAGTCAGCTACCTGGGGGTCGGTCTGCGAACTATTGCTGAGCATTGCCACCTCTACTGTGGCAACTGTAGTCCTGATGCTGTCGCACGGCCGACCGGCAGCACTCAGGCGTTGTGTGCGGTGGCAGCCACAGCCTGGGGTCATCTCGGGTCGACGGGTCACGGCTAGGGTTTGGAAAAAGCTTTCTCCTTATTATTATACATATTTATGAAGGGGGAATCGGGTCGGGGGGCTTGGGAATACTGTTCCTACGAGAACAATATTTATTGAGGTTTTCTTTTTCCTTTTTTTTTCCTTTTTTTCTTTTCTTTATATATATATATATATATATATATATATATATATATATATATATAAAATATATATATATATATATATATATATATATATATATATATATATATATATATATATATATATATATATATATATATAAATTAAATAGAAATCCCTACGAATCTCAAAAATTCATAAATATGTTTTAGAAATTTAAATAATTCTACTATAGCATTTGCTTGCTATATACTAGTATAAAATTATAAGCTAACCACAAAATTCTATTCAAGAAATATTTCGATTATCAAATATTAAAAATTAATTAAAATTCCTTAAAAAAACTTCTAAAATTCAAAAACAACTGCTAAAATATTCTAGTAGATGTTTAGCACAAAATTTTCCTACAATTATATAGGTTGTAGCAACTACCTGCTATTTTTAATATTAGCAAAAAAAAATCACTATTTAAATACAAAGCTATAAGTTAGAAAATACTGAAAAATATATTAAGTAAATTAATAAAAGAAAAATATTCTAAAATTTAGGGGGTTTACAGAAGGATTGAGTTGTATCACAAAAGTAACAAGTGCCTCGGAATACGTATTTTGCATTGAAAATGGTTAATTTATACATAAAATTGTCGGATTGGAATGGAATAGATAACATGACCCTTGGGGTGTGAAATCTTAGAATGTTCGTATAAGATTTTGAGGGCTAGAAAATGAATGGGATTAAGAACCACGAAATGTGTTGGATAGTGTCAGTAGATGGTGTGACGGTATAGACAACTGTAGTTGGGATATAGATGGCTGGCTTATGACTTAGCGATATGACTTTGTCATACAGACCAAATAGTATGATTCCATAGTTCTGTTGAGACCATCAGAATCGATGACCCTTGAATAGTTAGTCTCGGTATATAGATCTATGTAGATACGAAGAAATTGAAATAGAAATTGAATCGTTGATAAATTTACTTGATGGATTATTAGATCGTTGAGAATCGTATGTCGGGTCAAGATTAGACCGTAATGCTACTAGATCGATCTTAGTCGATTGTTAGGTAAGTCTAGAATGAGCCTATGTGGAAATTAGTTCCTTGAGGATGACCCTGGATAGATAGACTTAATTGACCCTAGAGACCGTAGGCTACAAAGCCAATTGTCAGCACAGTTGGTAATGGCTGTTAGTTGTCCAGACTGAGTTGATACCCATAGGTAAAGGTAGACTTGGTTGGAGCTGTCGGTTGCACATTGGCTCCAAGAATAAGAACTTAGTATGTTCCCTAGTATCCGTCCAATCTAGGGGATTCACCTGAATGACTAGGTTTAGCTGTCGGTATAGCTAATCTTAGAGACTTGATCGAATAATAGGTGACCATTGGCGACCTCTAAGATGACCTTGTGGTATTGAACGAGAGATGGTGATGATGAATATGACCTAAGGAAGTATATGTTACAACGCGAGACTCAGAGATGTTTGACCATTAAGAATTAATGTGTTGGCCTTAAGTGGGAACTACAATCATGGGGTAAGACTTGAGTTTTATGTATCGAGAAGTAAATTGTCCCATAAGATGGAATTGACCGCTCAGGAAGAAAATATTGCATATCGAATTGGCGAGATAGATATTATATTGGAAGGAATGTTGCTTGGAATTATACTCTTGGATCGAGTAATTAATAATTAGTGACCCTTATAATGTATCCTTTAGAAATGAATTGCCTCGGTGGAAAACGTTGTTAGTCTCCGGAAGGAATATAATTGCATCTTGATTTGTGGACTTTTAGTATGGTGGTTTCAAGTTAGACCCTTAGCCCGAATATTAGTAAAATTGTGCTTGGATAAGAAACTTATCTGAGTTGTCCCTAATGAAAAGTGTCATGGCTTGAAAGATAGATAGCGATTGTGGCAAAGTGAACGAAGTAATAAGTTAATTGAAAGGATGCTAAATCGAATTTAGGGAAGAGAGTTGTGCATGTGGCTTATCGAATTGCACTAACACGAAAGTTGGTTGAAGTACATATATTTTGGGGATGCCTAAAGTATGTGTATGGATCCAACCAAAGTGATAGCTGCGACAGATATAACACTATAGTGGGAGCTTATCAAATCGTACTAGCACGGACTTTATCTCAAATGCATATATTTTGAGGATACCTAAGATATGTGTATGAATCCAAATGAAGTGGTAGGCTGCGATGAAGATAGAGCTACATGGGAGAATGTTGGTGAATCAATAAGAAGTGCAAATATTTTTAGAAAGGAGAAAGACGGATTGAATCATTGATGGATTAAGTGGTACAGTTGGATAGTAATTTCGAGATGGTCGAGAGAGCTGAAATGAAAACTAAAGCTGAATGAAGAACATGTTGTGACTAAATAAATTTAGTAGAATGATTATTCCCTTAAGTTTCGAGGATGAAACTTTTTCTGAGTGATATATTATGTAATGCCTTGCTCCGCGTGAAGCATTTGGGTGCGATCAGAATGTTGGACTATGACTTCTATTGGAAACCAAAGGATTTGAGACTGATGTAGTCTCTTATCTGGCTGGATGGGATGAGTATTAGAACGTGGCTCACTGGTGGGGCTACGTCTAGTGGGAATACATATGATCGGAACGAGAAGACCCTTTATGCAAGTGAGTGGAACTGTTCCTTCTCCTCTACTCATTCATGCTTAATAAAATAGTATTATGTTGCTATGAATTGTCCCTAAATATTTTATGTTTAGTTGCTAAATAATAGAGATGCTTATACTGAGAATCGTTGAAATGAATAAAACATAAATATTAAAATGAATGCTAATACCCTTTGAAATAAATTGATAACGTCCATTATGTTAATGCTGCTGAAACAATAAAACAGTTGAGTAATGAGATGCTATGTGAATGTTGCATGAGAAATAAACTGGCGATGCTCTTGACACAATGGACTGAATAAAATACTGAATCATGTACACTTTGTGTAACTATTGCAAAGATATAAAATGATGTATGTTTTCCTATAAGCAATGAGATGAATGATATTGTCCCTAGAAATGATAAATGAAATGCTATAGATCGCTTGAGAAATGAATGATGTGATAATGCTTCAATATACTTGAGTTTGTGCTATGAGAAGTGAATGAATTGAGGCAATGAGAAATGATGAGACTTAGGATCGTCGAGATCACCAAGTAAAATGATGGTAATATTGGAAATGAATAAGTCATTGAACATGACTTGGATGAGATGAGATGATGCACTGTTGCCTTACTTCTTTTATTATTTTACCACACGTTTATGTTCACGATCGAGTCGGACTCGCATTCGCATGTGTAGAAGCGTAAATAAATTTCGTAGACCAAGTCAAAGAAGTTGAGATCTTTACGCAAAGACGGTTCCAGATTAGACTTTACGCAAAGGTCAACCTGAGTCAAACTTAAAACTCTACGCAAGGGTTAGATTCATACTTTACGCGAAGACAGTTTCACACTCTACGCGAAGAATGAGCTGTCCATGCTGCATTAAATGCACGAAGATACTATTTTAACAGATTGATTTTTTGACAAATAATTGCACAGAAGCCAAGAAGTTTGTTGTTTAGCGTGCCAATGAGCTGCTTTACACTTGAGGAACAACTTCCTCTTTACGCATAAGAGTTATTTGAGCTTTTACGCTCAAGGCTATCTCAGCCACTCTTTTTGCGCATAGAGTTTATTTGAGCCTTTATGCTCAAGGCTATTTTTAACCGCTTTACGTAGGAAGCTTACTTTGAGCTATTTTATGCTCAGACATGCCGAAACAGTATCCTTTACGCACAGTCTGTCCTGATTATGTAGGAACGTGGTTTTCTAACATGGCCTTCATGCCACACTTCTCGAAGAACGTGTGTACGTGTTCTTCTTATTTTATTGGATTTTGGGACACGTGTCAACATGCGTAGAGGCCAATTTCTGTACATGGGTGACAGTTATTCTACCAGCCTGTGTAGAGACCCAATATTGGTGCTTTTTACGCACAGAAGACAGGCCTATATAAAGACTTCTTTTTTAAAGAAGGAGTGGATTTTTTGAGACCAGATATCTTGAGAGAATTCATACTTTCAGAGCAAAGTAATTTTCTAGATCATTTCTCTTCAACTTTTCTTTAAGAACAGAGTGAAGCAAAGCCGTGCCATCAGTGCCAATTATGTCGATATCTTTCTGGTGACTTAGTTCTTCCAGTTGTTCATCTCCAGGCAGTTCTCTTCATCATCATTGTGTGGTCCAAAGAACAAAGTGATCACTCTCAGATCAGACTTCCATAGCAATACTCCTCAGAATTTACTTGTACTTTTGTATATTTTCTCTCATTTTCTTTTAAAAGCATTAAGGGCATTTTGTTAAGTGAAACAAGCCGCTACAGTGCTTGATCTCCATCGTCACACTTTTCCAAAAATGTTTCCCTTTATACTTAGAATATCCTGTTTAGGACTTCCTTCTCTGTACACAGGTTTTCCCCTAGTACTTAGAATATCCTGTTTAGGACTTCCTTCTCTGTACACAGGTCTTTTTACGTTCAATAAACAAAAAGTTCATTCAACCTTTTGTGATGTCAAATAAAATAGCGACTCTGCTAGGGACGACTTTCTCCTCTGACGAGAAAGCAATTGCTCAATACGATGATGTGTCGATTGGATCGACAAAGAAGATTTTGGTCATTCAATTCGACCAGACTGCTTATGAAGAAATGCTCCGAACTGGGGGTAGTGCTCGCTGCTCCAATGTGCAAAAATCTTGAAAGGTGCACAAAGTTTGGATTCCTAAGTCCAAAGCACGCTCTGATCTCTCTATTGTCTCCAAAGGCACGGGAATTTCTTTCCACACTTGTCGTTGGGGCTCTCGTCTGTGACGAGGCAGTTCCTACTTCAGTGTTACGCTCTGTGCATAAAGTTCAGTCTCCCGTCTGTGACATGGTAGACACTCATGGCTTGCGCTCTATGCGCAAGGGCAAATCTTCCGTCTGTGATGTGGCAGATGTTCCTGTTTTGCGTTCTACGCGTAAAGGCAAATCTCCTGTTGGTGACATGGTAGATAAAATTCATAATAGTGCTTTTGCATCAAAAGTGAATTTGCCTACACGCGCACAACGTAAAAATAAGTCTCCTAAGACAAGAAATTTTGCCCAAACTTCTATTTTACGCCAACAAACCTCTAATGCTGCTTTACGCAAAGTGCCAAATCTTAGGATTACGTGCATGGCTGACGGTGTTCTCTGTGCATAAAAATCAACTCATAATTTACGCACACTACTCCAGACGCATAAAAATGCACAACTTTGTTGAAGCTAGTAACCTTCTTTTTACACAAGGGACTAAATATTTCTTTGTCCCAAATGCAAGAAAGAAAATGTTACCTTCCAATTCTTCTGATTTACGCGAGTTACTTGTACAAAAGCGTAAAAACAAAAAATATCCTGTGACACTCCCTCAAGAAAATTATCATTATGAATGTCACCAAATTATGATCAAATGTTGTTGTTTTGCTACTAAACGGTCAGTTTTCGACCGATTAAGTTATAACGTACCTCAACAACAAATTGATGACCAAGAATATGAGTTGTCCTATGCATCGGTCAATATGGCATCTCATATCAATAGAGGATGACGTCCAAGACGCAATCCGTCCCGGACTCCAAGTCAACAACGGTTCAACCGAATCCTTGACACTTTTGAAGGAGTATATCAACATACTCGGTCAAGAAGTCAACGATCTTTAAGTATGTATTCTCCAGATCCAGAGGTTGGGGGTACCAGTAGTTGGAGTCAGAAACTGATAGCATTGATTCTTATCTCTACACCAATCCCTCTATATGTTCAAGAGAAGTTGAATCCTATGTTATCGGAGAACAGCAGGAAACATCTACTTCTCATACATAACAGCGTCTTTCTGCGGTAGAACAGTCGCTAAAGGATATGCTTGCTATGCTATAAAACATGCATCAGATGATAATGACTCAGCAAACAGTCCAACGGCAGTGATAACACCAGTACAGGTAGCTGCGCAAACTCAAGATAGTCAAGGGGTTGACATACCTTTGAATAATCTGAGTCAAGAGCATGTTATTAATCAAAACTTCGCATCTCCTAACCCTCTCAGTCCAGAGGATGTATCACCTCCAGTGGGGGTTATGGTACATCCAACCACTATTCAATCAAATATACTTCCTCAAACTAGTGAAGCTATTCAAGCAGTTTGGGAGTTAAAAGCGCAATTTGAAGTTCTTAAGCACAAAGATCAGCTACAGAAGTTGGGGATCAAGCAACCTTATCCTCTCCACTGGAATGATGTACCTTTTCCTCCCAAATTCAAGCCACAATCTATGGTATTATTTGATGGAAAGGCTTCTCCAAGTCAATATATCAATTATTTTGATATTATGACTGTTCATCTGCAGAGGAATGATGCTCTCCTCACCTAAGTTTTTATTGGATGTTTGACGGGTACAACATATGACTGGTATCGTAGTCTACCCGATAACTGTATATCGTCTTTTGACGAGTTCAAAGTGATGTTTCTCTCTCATTTCTATGAATGAGGGATGGATATGAATATGTCCTCCTTGATAGAGATTAAACAAAAAGTGAAAGAGGATACTCGGATATTTATTGAACGGTTCCAACAGGCTACTCTGAAAATGCCTCCTGGTATGCCAGATTCAGCATTAATTGATACATGCAAAATGAATCTACGACCAACCATCGCTATTTTTATGGGCTCTCAATTCACAGATTGGGCCTCATTTATTATAGCACCTGTTTCAGCTAAGACCAATGGTAGATTGGCTCGAGTGCATGGGATGATCTTCGCCTCGAAAGATAAAAGAAAGAAAGCCTCTTCAGTTAACAATCCTGGTAATCACAATGGTAAAGGAAAGGAAACCTTGGTGGTGAACCTTTCAAAATCCAAAACTACACCAAATAATCCGGAGTCTTCTAAGCCGAAAGAAGAGTACTCTTTCGACGACAGTGACATTCATGGAATATTCTAATATCTCGTAAAGAGTGGTAAACTCCAGATTCCAGATCCAAAACAACCTAATGAGGTGGACTTGACTGATAATCCCAAGTATTGTATCTACCATAGGTACATAAATCATCCAACTAAGGCTAGCTATGTCTTGAAGAAGAAGATTCAAGAGTTGATAAATGCTAAAGCTATAGCTCTAACTAATGATGAACATATAGTCATGACTAACATGATTTCTCTCTAGTTTGGAGATCTTCCACCATAGCAAGTTTCTGATGGGATTGTCCCGATTTCGAAGGCGACAATGAAGATTGTGAATCTTCCACCAGCCAGAGATCAAAGTAAAGGAATATTGCCTCTCACCTTGAAAAATGGTGAAATCATGTGGGTACACCCGGACTTAGTACCTGAAATGGAGTATGAAAGTAAAATTTCAAAATCCAAGAAAGGTCGAAAAGTTAAAATCTGTAATATGATTTCTCATGTTGCTACCTCAGACCAAAATGATTCTAATCATTTGTGGGATGACATCCCTTTGGAAGATAGGCTAAGGGGTCTGAACATATGCCCTCCAAGTTTGGCTCCTCCTACCAAACTAAAGCTTACTCATCAGCAATGGTTAGCCATGAACAATGTTCCTTTGTATGGGGCACAACAAGTTTTTGCTGCCTATGAAAAAGCTCCAGTTGGAATTTTACCTCCTGTACTAAAAGTTTCCACCCTTACGACTACAGGGGACTCCGTTCCTTCTTCATCTGCTAGAACGTCTTGTGAAAGTCTGCGACCCATTTGCATGTACGGTCAACAATCGGTCTATCTTATGAAAAAAAGGGCTATGACTTTCAAAAAGCAGAAGGCTTGAACGAAGGTAAAGGTATGTGAGTTCCTTTGTAAATTCAAGGACAAAAATCCTCCATCGGATTAGGATTTGACGTCCCTCATAAAAATCCCCGTAAGACGAAGACTAAGGGAAAAAAGACTAAATCCTGTAATATGGTATTTCATTTTTCTGAGTCTGAGGAAGAGGCTTTCGCTAGTACAAGATCTGGAAAAGACTGCCACAAAGATTACGAGGGAACTTCCAAAGAAGCGGATGACGTCGCTGAAACACTACCGACTCAGTCATCTTCTATTCCTACTGAGGCAAGACCTTCTAAACCACCAGTGGTTGAAAAAGAGAAACAGAAGGCAGTACGTTTTGACGTCCCGCTGAAGTCTGGTTCAAATCAAGGGTTGATGAAACCCTATAAGTTTGACATTCTAGCCCAATTAGCCAATACGCCGGCTAGGCTTTCTATCTTTGAGTTACTCCGTCTCTCTAAAGAAAGTCGAGAAACTTTGAGTGAAGCTTTGCTACAGGCAGATTCATGCTTAGCCCAGCTCAAAAGTTCTGACAATACATCGGTGTCGTGTCCCCAATGCCACAGTATGATAGAGTTAATTCCTAATATTACTTTCACACAAGAGGATATGCTGTTGAAGCATAATCGACATGACAGGCCTTTGTGTTACACAGGGTATATTGACTCGACCGAGATTGACAAAATTTACATCGATCATGGGTCTTCCAGTAGCATTATTCTTCAGAGTATGTTACGACCATTGAGGATTCCTACTAGGGAGTTGACTTACACTAGTACGATAATTGTTGGTTTCAATTCTGGAAGAAGTAAACCATTGGGGAAATTCGTCTGAAGATTCAAATAGGTGATCTTCGAACCATGGAAACCTTCTATGTTATCAATTCAGACGTATCTTATAATATCCTACTCGAAAGACCATGGATACATGAACATAACATTGTACCTTCAACTCTCCACCAATGCTTCAAGTATGTGGATTCTCAGGGGACTGTAAAGACTAAATTTGCAGATCTTAATCCTTTTAAATATGTTGAAGCCTATTTCTCTGATTCAATACTCTATACACAGGAGCATGTGAAGGAAATATCCGATATGGCTGAAGATCGATCGCCTTCGGAAGACCAATCGCCTTAAGAAGACCAATCGCTTTTAGAAGACCAATCGCCCTCAGAAGAGCAACCTTTGAAGATTAAGGTTAAAGGTAGGGTTCAACCCCAACCGGTCAATGATGAACCTTTGATGATTAAAGTTAAAGGAAGAATTTAAGCTACGTCTGATGAATCTGTGAAAATTATAGTCAAAAGTCGAGTTCAAGCCAACATTAGTGATCAGCCTCTCATGATCAAGGTTAAAGGACGTACTTTTTGTCCAGTTGATTCAGAACCAATAGTTATCAATCTGGGCAAGTCTACGCCTAAGACGGATGATGGTCCGTTAATGATTAATCCAAGGCGTAGTAACCAGTCTGTCAATGATGTAAATATTGATCAATATATATTTTCCTATTTTAATGAAGATTTTCTTTTGGAGTATATGGCTGTCAAATATATTGAAAGAATAACTTTATCTGTTGATAATCAAAGTCATCAACATAAAATTGCCATAAATACAGAAGAAACCAAATATACTAATCACAAAGAGAATTCTTTTCCTCCTCATGTCGATGCTGGACCCTATGCTCAGATGTTCCTAACATCTACTCCTTATTTTCTACCTGTTGCCTCATCATCACAAGCTTGTGTGGCTTATAGACGTCATGAAAAATCTTATTTTGTGATCCCGTCTACTAAGAAAAACAAGCGTCAAATTGTGTTTGGTTTGGCTAGGAATATTCCTGTTATATAGACAAATAATCTCGAAGAAAAAAATAATGGAAAAATCAGAATTGACAGATATAGTCAACAATCCCGTAAGATTATTCAGAGTATGGAATATGATTTGAAAACCATGTCAGGTCTCAATCAGGGCAAAGTTAGACGATTACCATTATATGGTGATCCGTTTTATCAATGAACCCGTCATTGTTTGGGATATGATACATCCCATATGTTTAAGGAAGATATGGAAGAAGAGTTTTCTTCCAGTTCTTCACAATCCTCAGATTCAGAAGGAGTCTAGTATGTTGAATCTGAGCATGTCTTTTCAGTTAATAGGGTTCAAACCGATGATGAGTCTGAATTATTTGAAAATGACCCTTGGGCACAACAAATGGATACTCAGTGGGAGCTCCGGTTTGAACAGCGACAACCACCCACAGAAGATGAAATCATCCAGATTGATGTTGGAGACAAAACTATGTCAAAGCCAATATTTATCAGCAAAAACTTTTCCGAAGATGAAAAAGAAAAGTTGATAAAGCTGATAAAAGAATATATCGATATCTTTGCATGGAGCTATGAGGATATGCCAGGTCTGGATCCTAAAGTAGCTACCTATAAACTCAATATTCTTCCTAATGCCAAACCTGTAAAACAGCAGCAACGACATTTTTGACCAGATATGATGGATAAAATTGAAGCAGAAGTTAAAAAGCTGATCACATGTGGCTTTGTCCGTGAAGAACAACACCCAGATTGGGTTGCCAATATTGTTTCTGTCATGAAGAAGAATGGAAAAGTTCGAGTTTGCATATATTTTCGAGATCTCAATGCAGCTTGTCCAAAAGACAAATTTCCACTTTCGATCACTGATGTCATGATAGACAATACATGTAGTTTTGAACGTATGTCTTTCATGGACGGATTCTTAGGATACAACCAGATTAAGATGCATCCAGGAGATAAAAAGCACACTACTTTTCGTACACCCTTTGGAGTTTATTGCTACACAGTTATGCCTTTTGGTCGAAAAAATGCCGGTACTACATATCAACGAGCCATGAGCAACATCTTTCAAGAACATTTGCGAAAAACAGTTGAATGTTACGTAGATGATATCGCCGTCAAAAGTCGATCAAAAGATGATTACATTCAAGACTTGAAGACAGTATTCGAGTTGATGCGTCAACATCAACTAAAGATGATCCCACTAAATCTTTTATAGGGGTTTCCAGTGGCAAATTTTTGGGATTTGTCGTTACTTCTCAAGGTATCCATGTTGATCTTGAGAAAGTTAAAGTAATTCTTAAAATGCGTCCTCTACGCAATCTGAAAGAGCTTCGTGGCTTTCAGGGTCGCATTGCTTATATATGGAGATTTATATCAAATATTTCTGGAAGATGTCAACATTTCTCTCGTTTACTAAAGAACGGTGTGTCATTTGTTTGGGATGAAGCATGTCAAAAATCATTCAATGACATCAAGTAATACATCACAAATCCACCTGTTTTAGTACCCCCAGTAGGGGGAAGACCATTTTTGCTGTATATTCGAGCATTGGATCATTCCCTTGGTGCTCTTCTTGTACAAAAAAATAGTGAAGGTCATGAACATGTAATTTATTATCTCAGCCGAAAGATGGTTTGGGCTGAACACATGTATACTCCTGTGGAAAAAGAATATCTAGCCTTGGTTTTTGCCATTCAAAAGATACGACATTATGTATCGGGATAGACTATTCATATCATTTCTAGAATAAATCCTATTCAGATATTAATGAAGAAGCCGAGTATTCTTAACTCCCAGTTAGCTACTTGGGCAATGTTGCTTACTTCCTATGATATGGTCTACATAACTCAAAAATCAGTGAAGGGTCAAGCACTAGCTGACTTCTTAGCAGCTCATCCTATACCTGAAACTTCTAAGCTATATGACGACATTCCAGATGAAGTCGTAGACTGCAACATGACTTTGAGGAGTGATATTTGGTAACTATATTTTGATGGAGCATCACGAGTTGGACCTAAAGGTAATATTGTCTCCGGAGTAGGCATTGTCTTAGTCTCTCCTAATAAAATGGTTATATATCGTGCTTATTCCCTCAACGAACCATGTTCCAATAATGTGGCAGAGTATAATGCTCTGCTAATGGTCTTCAAGTAGCAAAATAATTGGACATTGAGTTCTTGGAAGCCTGTGGAGACTCTCAGCTGATCGTCAATCAGGTCAGAGGGACATATGAAGTCAGAAATTCTGACAGCATTCCCTATCATCAAGTGGTAATCGAATTGGCTCTTTCTTTCAAAGAGTTTTTCATTGAATTCGTACCGCATTCTCAAAATTTGGAAGACGACGCTCTTGCTAGTTTAGCTGCAGACTTAGCAGTTCCAATCAGAAGACAAAATACCATCACTTTATTGGATTAAGACCTATTCTGTGTCAAGAATAATTACACATCGAACAGAGTTATACTACCGAATCAAATTTTCAATGAAAGGATTGGAGAAGTCTATTTATTGATTACGCAGTCAATGGGATTTTACCCGAAGATCCAAAGGAAGATGCATCAATCAAAAGACGATCATTTCGATTTTACTATGATTCTTCTATGCATATGTTGTATCATCGTTCTTATGACGGGCTTTTACTGTGTTGTCTCTCGAAAAGCGAAGCTAAGCAAGCACTTCGTGAAGCTCATGATGGAGTTTGTGGGGCACAATAACCATATTCTCAAATGGTGCTTATAGGTTATCTAAACCTAATCGAGATTTTCTCATGATGCCAATCAATGGTAAATTCTTGAAGAAATATTATGTTTGAATTTCTTCTTCATTCCCCAGCTGCCAAGGTTTGGTTAAGCTGATTATTTATTCTTCTAAAAGTGAATTTTAATATTCTTTCTTTCCAGCTGATTTCAAAAAGAAAAAAATTTATTATCTATCATGTCCATATTACCTCTGAATAGATATTAATCTACTTCTTTGAGTTATTATTATCTATCATGTCCATATTACCTCTGAATAGATAGTAATCTACTTCTTTGAGTCATTATTATATATCATGTCCATATTACCTCTGAATAGATATTAATCTACTTTTTTGAGTCATTATAATCTATTATGTTCATATTACCTCTAATAGTATTGTACACTCCAAAAAAAAAGATTTATTATCTATCATGTTCACATTACCTCTGGATAGATATAATCTACTTTGTTGAGTTTTAAAGACTTATCATGTCCATATTACCTCTGATAATTGTTTTCTATCTCATACCTATTTTATAAACATTTCATTCATTTCATGGTTTGAAATATTACATCAGCAAAAGGAAGAAAATGACAGAATATAAAATTATTTATTGGGTACAAAAATTTCTAAGGCGGAGCAGATAGATCTTTAATCATTTTCTGTAATTCTGCTAGAAGCTTTTCGCGAGAGCCCAATACAGTTGTATATGCTATGGATTATCGAGCTTCCGCAGTACAAAGATGGAAAAGTTCAGCAAAGGTAGCTATCATTTTATCCTTGACCTCTTCGAGAGTCTTGATATTTGATTCAGCACCAAAGATCCGTTCTTCCAAAATGGAACTTTGCCTCAAATAATGATCTCGATCTGCCGTCATCTGGTTTCGCTCCTCCTTTAATCGAGCTAGCTCAGCCTCGACTTCACGGATTTTATTAATTTATTGATGGATTTTGATATTCATTGAGTCATAGGCTTTTTGATGCTGCTATAATAGGGGTTTATTCTCTCTCAAGAAGGCCCTTTCTACGGCAACCTTATTGGTATATTCTTGAAGAGATTCTTTGAAAATAGTTTCCCGAGTTGTATATTCATTTGTGAGAGCATCATACTCAGAATGGACGAGGCTTTCAATAGTCCCGCTTGACAACCTTAGATATTCTTTGATTGGTTGTTCAAGTCCTTGGACTATCTTTTGCAAGGCTGCTGCCCTCTCAGTATTATTAAACATTGTGATGTTGTCAATGGCGTTAACAATCGTACTTTTCAAACTCTCATAACTGAGACCTTTCTTCAAAACCATCTTGATCAATGCTGCTAAGGTTTTATAAAATGTCTCAGTATGAATCTCTACAAAAAGATTCATATCAGCATTAGAGGTTGGTGTATCAGCAATATCTGCCAACCTCTTCTCCTGAAAACCAGAGACAGATGCTGTCGTCGTTGTGGTAGCAAGCAGAGTTAACAATATATCTGTCATCGTTACCATGGCTAATTGATTCCCAGGGAGTTCTGGGACTATATCTTCAGCAACCTTTTCTGCTGCCTCCGGAGCTTGAGTTTCGGTGGCAGGGGATGGTATTACGGAGGTGCTGCCTTCTATGTTCGATTCGGACTCTAACACTACTATCTTAGGAACCTGGTCAGGATTAGCAGCGGTAATTGATGTTGCTGCTACATCTATGACCTCGGTAATCGGTTCTTTGGTAGCAACCGATTCTCTGAGCACTGCAGGCTCTTCTTCTGCAGTCGGCTCTTCTTCTCTTTCTTCGACAAGAGAAGACAATTCATGGCATACTTCTCCTGCAGCTGGAGAATCTTCCTCAGAAAGAGAGTCCTCTTTTGAAGAAGAACTTTCTTTTTTAGATTCTATTATTTCTTCAAGGATAGGCTTTTGAGGAGGAGGAGCAACGGGCTTTGCCACATCAACGATCCCTACAAAGATTAAACAAAATATTTAATATACAAAATTATAATACATATTTTTGTATAAGTTTTGTTTAATTTATCTTTACCTATAGTAGGTACAGGACGCGATAAGAGTGCGTCATAATCTAAGTCCCAGTCATCATCATCTAATTCGAGACCCGGTTCATCCGAGGGGATGGGTTTCGGATTATTAGCAGGAGTTGTGGCTGTGTCTTCGACAGCTTTCACCTTTTGTGGTGAAGTTAATTGCAATGAGGTGCTAAGACGTCCTTGAGATAGGACTCATGTAACTTCTGTTATTGCAGCATGTTGGGGTACTGAATATCCTTCTCCAGGTTGCGCTGATGAAGATATAATGTTTTGAGTCTCTTCGGCAGAATTTTCGCTTTCTGGAGTAGAGACTCTCTGTTTGGAATGCCATTTAATAGTAACCTTCTTCTTCTTCTCCTGGAGAGTAACAGTTGTGTCTGATTTCCACTTCCGGGTGGTAGAAATGGTAATTGCTCCCGCAGCTGTCTCCCCAACTCCCATAGGGATTGTTTCCAGATATTCGTCTGGAACAGCATCATCATCAGGTATATCCGAAGGCACCATAACTGGTTCTTCGACGTCTCCTTTTTTTTCCACCGAAGACTTTCTTCCATGTTGTAGTCTTTTGCGAAAGAACGAATGGAGACATAAAAATGCGCATACGAATGAAGCATTCGTAGCTTAGTTATGCTTGAGGCGGTTGACACATGGAATTTGGCACCGGTACATCCAGCGCTGAAATATCGCCATGCCCTCGCTCCATCAACTAACTTTCCATAATGGTTGAAACTAGTGGAGGGATTACCAACGTAAAGCTGGTCATATTCGAACTGACGAGCAAACCAACTGGGTAGATACGATTCGAAGATGCAATTTTCTTCAGTTTTATACATCAGATGTGAGGATCTGATGCATATTAGCCAATTAAAGACTGGCGCAGGTATCTCAGTTCTATCTCGACCTACGTCTTTAAATTGTACACCAAAATAGTCGGCTGGAACTGGTGGTCGTGTGCAGAAAAAATTTCACCCATAAGAGAAGTTCAGTGCTGTCCGTGTATCTTTCACTGAAGTTGCCTTCCAGGTGGCTTTACTAAACTTTTGGAGGAATACCTCTACATCATTTTCAGGGCCTGGTGGTAATAAGCTGCAGTTGTGATACAGTAACTAGTCCATTAAATAAGTATAGGGCATCTCCACGCTAGGGAAATCGCGATGGTAGGGAGCATTATAGATCAATTCTTTACCAAAAGCTCGCAAACCCGCGTTCATCCGACACACCATTGCCGGTAATAGGCTGAGTTTAGCCTTGAATACCAAATGTACAGCTGGCCATAGTACATTTCGGTGAATTCTGTCAACTATACCGGTCCCTCCTACGACCCACCTTCGCAACCACAAAGAAAAAAAGCCCGCCAGCAAGGCTTCCTTTGAGAGCTTTTGACTGCCATGTTTTAAAAAGCTCAATGTTTCAGTTCGCACAGGGAATTCTCCAGCTTTGGTGGTTAAATACTTGTCCGGGGACTTATATGTGATCATCCAAGTATTTATCAAATCGGCAAGAATTATTGAGCAAGGATTAATGGTTTGAGCCTTGATGTCCTGGAATCTCTCTTTATCTTCCTTGAACACTCTATTCTTATGATAGAATAGATATGTTGTCCATTTATTGATATATGCCAAATGCGATTCACTTTCATACATAGTGGTGCATATCAAATAATGACACATCAGCTCTTGGTATACCTCGACTAAGCGAGGATTTTTCTTACTAATTTCTGCTAGTTCCCGATGATGGAACTGGGGATTCCCAGGACCCTTCCTTTGGTGTGCGTATTGATCGATAGAAAGTTAAACAGATCTAATATGTGTTCTAACCCTTCATAGACGGAAACTAGGGTTCACGAATTATACCTGCGGCGGAAAGGAGACAAGTAATTCCTGGCAATCTTGAGCGGACGACCCCAAGATCTTCTACACATATTCCTTTCTCGAGTTGGATGTCGTGTGGGCGACGATCTCCCAACCTTTTTTCTCATTGACAGCCCTCTCTTTCTCTCCTTACGTGAATCACGAATTTAGAGAAAGTTTCAGATTTTTGATCGGTAATATGGCGGCCAGAGAATAGAGGATATATATAGGCTACGGTAGGGACCATGAGGAGAAATTAGGGTTAGGCCTCCTAACGGATCTGGATATCCCGTGTTCAGTCCGAACACACAATCCAGGCCCATTAACAATAGCTCGATCCACTAATGAGCTATTGTTGCACTACCTCTCTAATCCCAAATTATGTTTGTGGGCTCCTTTTATTATATGCTCGTTTGGCTCCCCATGTTAAGATATCGTATGTCCGTCGATCAAATTAAGTTACTGACAACTATATTTATTCGACATCTTTTATCCTTAAGTAGTACCGCTCAACTTTATTTGTCATGTCAGATATAATCCACCTGCAGGGTTTACATGACAATCCTTATGAGCTCCTTAAGGGGACATCATCAACCCGATGTATCGGGACATGGATTCCATTTATAATCAACAGCCCATCATACATACAATGTTATTACCCAATTCATAGAGGTTGTTGATCCATAATGAATCTCACTCTTTTATGAGTCAAAATAATGCACACTGCATATACATATCCGTTATTATATTCGGGTTAAGAGCACAAGCATCCATAATAACAGAGGTGTTTGTTCTCTTATGTAGTCAGTACAAAGAGAACAACCTTAAGTGGTCCTGTTCAATACACACAAAGTGTACTAGTGTAAACCTATAGTCAAGATAGACTAATACCAGATTACACTACAACCTTTCCAATAGATTGTCCAAGTCCATCTAAGTTGTGAACTATTTATATACTCCATAGAGAACTGATAATATGATCTTTTGTGTGACACCACACACCATATTATCTACAATATAGAATATCAGAGATTTGCATTAACACTTGCAACAAATACAATATGCAAACATTTGCCCATATGATTCTTATTCAAAATTTAAGGAAATAAGGTTACTAAAAAAGTGATGCTTTTAGTATATAACCCTAACAATCTTCCACTTATACTCAAAGCATTGCTTTTCAGTATACTGTTACAAATCTCCCACTTATACCTAAAGCCATGCTGCTACACATCTGACTCTCATTCCCTCAACATGACTATCAAAAGCCTTAGCTGGTAAGCTCTTTGTAAAGGGATTATCTAGGTTGTCGGCTGATGCTATCTTGATCATAGCAACTTTTTCTTTCTTTACAAAATCTCGTATCAGGTAGTACTTGTGCTCAATATGTTTGCCAGTCTTATGGGCTCATGGTTCCTTCGAGTTTGCAACTGCACCACTATTATCACAATAAAGTGTAATAGACTTAGGCAAACTAGGTACCACATCCAAGTCCAACAGAACGTTTCTGAGCCAAACTACTTCTTTGGCTGCCTCAGAGGCTGCCACATACTCGGCTTCCATGGTAGAATCAGCAATACATTTTTTCTTGATACTCCTTCACACAATGGCTCCACCTTCCAAAGTAAACACATAACCCGAGGTAGATTTCCTGGAATCCCTATCTGACTGAAAATCTGAGTCTGTATACCCTAAAGGAACTAAACTATCTGCCTGGTAAACTAGCATATACTCTTTAGTCCTTTCAGGTACTTCAAAATATGCTTTACGGCAGTCCAGTGCTCTTATCCTGGGTTAGACTGATATCTGCTGACTATGCCTACGACAAAGGAGATGTCTGGTCTCGTACATAGCATTGCATACATTAAGCTTCCTACTGCTGAAGCATAAAGAACTGCCTTCATGTTCTCTATCTCTTTAGGTATCCTCGGACACTGCTCCTTTGATAGAGCAATTCCATGTCTAAAAGGTAAGAAACCTTTCTTAGAATTTTGCATACTAAAATGAGTTAGTACAGTATCGATATAGGAAGCTTGGGATAAGCCCAACATCCTTTTCTTGCGATCTCGTAGAACTTTGATCCCAAGGATGTGACCTACTTCTCCCAAGTCCTTCATATCAAACTGTTTGGATAACCATACCCATATATCAGATAACACCTTCACATTGTTTCCAATGAGCAAGATGTCATCCACATAAAGTACTAGGAACACCAACACATTTCCGTTACACTTTCTGTATACACATAATTCATCCTGACATTGATCAAATCTATAGGATTTTATCACCTGATCAAAACATATGTTCCAAGATCTAGAAGCTTGTTTAAGTCCATAAATGGACTTCTTGAGCTTACAAACAAGATGCTCCTGGCCCTTTTCAATGAACCCATCTGGTTGCTTCATATAGATGTCTTCCTCAAGACTTCCATTAAGGAAAGCTGTCTTGACATCCATTTGCCAAATCTCATAATCGAGATGAGCTATAATAGATAAAAGAATTCGGATAGACTTAAGCATGGCTACAGGAGAAAAAGTTTCCTCATAATCGATACCCTCTCTTTGAGTAAAATCTTTTGCTACAAGCCGAGCTTTAAAGGTTTCAACCTTACCGTCTGATCCTCTTTTTCTCTTATAGACCCATTTGTATCCAATGGCTTTTACACCAACGGGTGGTTCTACAAGCTCCCAGACCTGATTAGAATCCATAGATTCTATTTCAGATATCATTGCTTTTTGCCAAGACTCTGCATCATTATCTTGGAGTGCTTCATTGTAGGTACAGGGAACATAATCTTGTTCCTCAGGGACGAAGTCTGACGACTCTTCCAAGAACATATATCTATCAGGTTGTATCACAACCCTCCCACTACGATGAGGCACTATCGGTTGTGGTGTAACATTTGTGACACGTTGTACAGTTATTTGTGGTTCATCCTCTTGTACTGTTGGTACTGAAGTACTTGGTGTCTCACATCTCAGTTCTTCTAGAACAACTCTATTTGTGGGTTTATGGTTCATCACATAGTCTTCCTCTAAGAATCGGGCATTGGTGCTAACAATGACCTTCTGATCCTTAGGACTATAAAATAAACCTCCTTTCGTTCCTCTTGGATAGCCTACAAACAAGCGTACTTCTGTACGAGATTCCAACTTATCTTCTTTCCCATTCAGCACATGTGCTGGACTACCCCAAATGCGAACATGTTTCAGACTAGGCTTACGCCCAATCCAAAGCTCTGTGGGAGTAAGAGGTACTAACTTAGAAGGAACCAAGTTCAAAATATAAGCAGCAGTCTCTAAGGCATATCCCCAAAACGAATCTGGCAAATCCGAATACTCATCATTGATCTAACCATCTCCATAAGAGTTCTATTCCTTCTTTCCGCTACACCATTCTGCTGGGGCGTTCCAGGTGCAGTCAATTGGGATGCAATCCCAGCCTTTGATAAATAATCTCTAAACTCTCCAAAGAGGTAATCGCCGCCACGATCTGATCGTAATGACTTGATACATTTTCCATGATGTTTCTCCGTTTCAGCCTTGTACTCTTTGAATTTCTCAAAGCACTCAGACTTACGGCGTATCAAATAAATATATCCATACCTTGAATAATCGTCAATAAATGTGACAAAATATTCAAATCCACCTCTAGCTTGGATAGTCATGGGTCCACACAAATTAGAATGAACCAATTCCAACACATCTTTGGCCCTATACCCCTTTGCCGTAAAAGGCCTTTTGGTCATTTTACCTTCCAAGCAAGATTCACAGACTGGTAGTGCCTCCACTTCCAATGAACTCAAAGGTCCATCTTCAGCAAGTCTTTGAATCCTTCTTAGGTTATTATGCCCCAATCGCAAGTGCCAAAGATATGTTTGGTTCATACAAGAATGTTCTTTTCTCTTATTTAAGTTAGATGACATATTATTCATTTCCATAAGTTGTATTGTGGGTGAAATAGGATTAATGACATACAAATTATCAACCAATGCACCAGAACAGATAAAATGTTTATTCTTTCTAATAACAATATTGTCATTAAAATAAATTAAATATCCATGCTTAACTAACATAGAAACAGAAACTAAATTCCTTCTAAGTGAAGGTGCATGAAGACAATCTCTCAATGTCAAAGACTTATTTCTACCAAAATATAAAGTAATATCTCCTAATACAACGACCGATACTTTTATAGCATCACCCATGAACAAGCATATCTCTCCATCACTGAGCCGTCTGGTTTCCTGGAACCCCTGCAATATATTGCAGACATGATTAGTGGCTCATGTATCTACACACCAGGTGCCGGTAGATAACACCGTTAAACATGTTTTAACTACTAGTAAATGAGATATACCTTTTTTGTTCCCTTGTTTGAGAAGTGGACAATCAGTCTTTCAATGTCCTGACCCTTTGTACTTGAAACATTTGCCTTTCGGCTTTTTTATCGTGCCTTGAGGTCCCATGCCATTTTTTGCTGAGTTTGCTTGTTTCTGAATGTTATTCTTTTTCTTTCCGCCTTTTGGCTTAGAAGTATAAGCCTTTTCAGAACCAAAAACATGATCACTCTGCCTAAAGAGAGATTCAGTATCCTGTAGCTCTTTTGCAAGTTCTGCCAAACTATACAACCTTTTGTTCATGTTGTAATTAAGGCAGAAATTGTCAAAACTTTTAGGCAGAGTCCCGAGAATGATATTGACCTGGGATTCTCCATCGATTTCAGCTCCAAGGATCACCATCTCATTCAGATGACCCATCATCTTGAGAACATGATCCCTTACTGGTGTACCCTCAGCCATTTTTGTATTCATCAAACATTTCATAGCAAACTGCCTAGCTGCTCTACTCTGATGTCCAAAGAGTTCCTGGAGGTTATGCATCATGTCATAAGCAGTGGCCATGGCCTGATGCTGATGTTGTAGTACATTTGACATAGATGCCAGAATGTAACACCGCGCCATCTCATCTGCCTTTTTTCACTTCTTATATGCCAGAATGTAACACCGTGCCATCTCATTTGTTTTATGCATTTCTCTAAAAAATATTTTGTGCAGTCCAAATTTTTTTATGCGTACTTTTTTCTGTTAAAAAAGAGCAAAGTTTTACGTGTAAAAAACACAGTCTTTTGACTTGCGTATTTTCAGTTTTACGCTCGCACGTATAACGTGGGCATATTTTCAGTTTTATGCTCGCACGTATAAAGTGGGTATATTTTTAAGTTTAAAGCTCACACGTATAACGTGGGCGTATTTTCAAGCTCTACGCTGGCACGTATAACGTGAGCGTATTCTTGGTTTTAAGATATACGCTGGCACGTATAACTTGAGCGTGTTTATTGGTCTCAACTCTTACGCTGGTACGTATGAACGTGAGCGTATGATTTAGGGTCGTTCTTGGGTCATCTTCTCCAACGCAATCTCTAGTCGAAATAGATAGGGTTTCTACCTATCATGGCCGGAGCCACGTTTGGGTTGGTCTTTGGGGACTCTTCGACGTTCTTCCCCAGTGGTACTGCAGCGGCGTGAAGTTCCTCCATCGATTTAGCTGTCGACGAAGTGGCAAGCTTCTCGCCCTTAGCTGAGGCGGTGGCCTTGCTATTGGGTGCCATTTGTTCGATGATTTTAAACATAAATGAAAAAGAGATTGAGAAATGAAAGATAAGTAAAGTTCTCTCTCTTCCAACAGAGTCCTATTTATAGAAAACTCAAAAGTTGATTCAAATTCTCGAAGTGACTGTTGGGTATCCCTAATTTTACGTTGATGACTGTTGGGTATCCCTAATTTTACGCTGATGACTGTTGGATATCCTAAACTTTACGCTTCTGTTCAAAGTATTTCAAATATTAGAAAATTTGAAAACTTTGAAAGGGGTCTTGTAGAAGCGTAAATAAATTTCGTAGACCAAGTCAAAGAAGTTTAGATCTTTACACAAAGATGGTTCCAAATTAGACTTTACACAAAGGTCAAACAGAGTCAAACTCAAAACTCTACACAAAGGTTAAATTCAGACTTTACGCGAAGACAGTTTTACTCTCTACGCGAAGAATGAGCTGTCCATGCTGCATTAAATGCACGAAGATAATATTTTGACAGATTAATTTTCTGACAAATAATTGCACAGAAGCCAAGATGTTTGTTGTTTAGCAGGCCAATAAGCTGCTTTACGCTTGAGGAATAGCTTCCTCTTTACGCATAAGAGTTATTTGAGCTTTTACGCTCAAGGCAATCTCAGCCACTCTTTTTGCGCGTAGAGTTTATTTGAGTCTTTACGCTCAAGGCTATTTTTAGCTGCTTTACGCAGGAAGCTTACTTTGAGCTATTTTACACTCAGACATGCCGAAACAGTATCTTTTACGCACAGTCTGTCCTGATTATGTGGGAATATGGTTTTCTGACGTGGCCTTTATGCCACACTTCTTGAAGAATGTGTGTACGTGTTCTCCTTATTTTATTGGATTATGGGACATGTGTCAACATTCGTAGAGGCTAATTTCTGTACGTGGGTGACAGTTATTCTACCAGCCTACGTAGAGACCCAATATTGGTGCTTTTTACGCACAGAAGACAGGCCTATATAAAGGCTTCTTTTTTAAAGAAGGAGTAGATTTTTTGAGACCAGATATCTTGAGAGAATTCATACTTTCAGAGCAAAGTGATTTTCTAGATCATTTCTCTTCAACTTTTCTTCAAGAACAGAGTGAAGCAAAGCCGTGCCATCAGTGCCAATTGTGTCGATATCTTTCTGGTGACTTAGTTCTTCTAATTGTTCATCTCCAGGCAGTTCTCTTCATCATCATCGTGTGGTCGAAGGAACAAAGTGATCACTCTCAGATCAGACTTCCATAGCAATACTTCCCAAAATTTACTTGTACTTTTGTACATTTTCTCTTGTTTTCTTTCAAAAGCCTTAAGGGCATTTTGTTAAGTGAAACAAACCGCTGCAGTGCTTGATCTCCATCGTCACACTTTTCCAGAAACTCTTCCCCTTATACTTAGAATATCCAATTTAGGACTTCCTTCTCTGTATACAGGTCTTCCCCTTGTACTTAGAATATCCTGTTTAGGACTTCCTTCTCTGGTATATAGTGTTGTACTACTTGATTCTTTGACACGATGGAGAAATGAATTGGTATTTTATAGATTTGCTCACATGTGACACGTACGTCATACTTGGCTGGCCTCTACTACATCACTTACTTTTATTTGGCTGGCCTTGTACATGATTTACGTGTCAGGATTTGGATTTATTTATACTAGTAGGACGGAGAAATATTTTAGTAGATATGTAAACATTTATAAAATAAGGAACTACCCCTTACTGGTCTAAACTGGAAAAATAGTAGTCGCACACCTCACGTGTGATGAGCCGTATTATCCCTAGTCATCTACATGTCGAAAGTGGTATTTCAAAATAAAATTGTTTAGTTACATTCTTGCTGGTTTACATTATATCTACTGGACACATCATACCAATTTCAGCTTAGTTCTCCTTTATTTACTGTCCTTATTGTCATACTCTCTTGATTCCCCATACTTTTTTTATTGCCTTTTATTTAACTGTTGCTCTATTTTATTTCGAAATTCATTCTTTCCTACCTATCATGTATTACTAACCATAACTGTTTTGTAGTCTTTATCAAGTATTGTAACTGCTGTTAGAAATGTGCTTTGCTCAAATCCCGACTGGATAATATTTTTCAGAGGATCTAAAGGACTTATGTCCTACATACTATACAACATGTGTAGATGAGGGCTATCTGCAAGAGACCCAAGAGGAGCCGGCCCAGTAGAGGAGACTCCAGTAGATGTAGCCTAGTAAGCTTTAGTATTTTATTATGCTGGAATTTGTACTAGACTTTGAGACATTACATGGCCCCATGTTATACTTATATAGATGTGGAGATATGTAGACTCTTAGGCTTTAATATAGATTTAGGATATAAATATATATATATATATATATATATATATATATATATATATAGATTTGGGATATATGTTCTTGACTGAATCAAATTATCTTTTTATATCTTCATATCATTATCGTGCCATCATCTTCCTTATAGTTTATTAGGATTGAGTATGTATTATCATTATACTGTCCCCTTTGGAGATGAGATATCATTGACAGGTTGTGATATATATATATATATATATATATATATATATATATATATATATATTGTGAGAAAAGAAAAAAAATATATATATATATATATATATATATATATTGTGAGATGTGTTAGTTAGTATTCACTACCAAAATACAGGCAATTAGCGACTGCTATTTAGCGACAGAATTTTTTTGTCGTAATTAACGACGAACTTTCGACAAATCACCGACGGATTACCGACAAGAAGCTGATAATTTTTTATTTTTATTTTAAGGGTGAGAAAAGGTCGCCAGTCCGTCATTACGGTGTCGGAGAAATAGCGACAGATTTATATCCGTCGCTATGCAGTCGAATATTTGGCAGGAAATGTTGGAAAAGGTGATGGGACAAATTTACGACTACGTAGCGACGGATATTATGTCGGCAGTTATGTCAGTATAGCATCGGCTTAGCGACAGATATTATCCGTCGTTAGTCCGTCGCTAAATGAACGACCCTAACTTAAATTGAAACGATGGGAGGATTTTTTCATTCCCTCCAAATTTTTACTCTCTCTCCTCCGGCGGCTCTCTCTCTCCCAAAGGCGATCATCTCTCTCTCCGGCGGCTCTCTCTCTCCAGGTAATCCTCTCTCTCTCTCTCTCTCTCTCTCTCTCTCGATGCTCGGGGCGGCGGGGGACGGTGGGGACGGCGGGGGTTGTGGGTGGCGGGGAGGCAGCGGGTCGGGGGCGACGGCGGGTCGGTGCAGCGGCGGGTGCGTGGGTTTAGGTGATGGCGGAGGTGACGGAGAAGATGGTGGTGGTGTTGTCGGTCGGGGTGGTAGGGGGCAACGGGGGCGGCGGGGGTTGTGGGTGGGCGGGGGCAGCGGATCGGGGGGGACGACGGTTCGGGGCAGCGGGGGGTGGGGGTTGGGGATCAGCAGATACTCTCTGTTTTAGTAAATTGGACACTTCGTGTCCTGTTTGTTGGACACGAACGCACCCCCGACACATACACGTGTGTACCTAGCTTCTGTGAACATCAATTTGATACAATATTAGGTTTTCGATTCGAATTTTGGGATAATGTTCAGTTCGAATACACGTTTATTATACATTGTCTTCGAATGAGGTTTAATGTGATTTAATTGATTTTAAATGTTTAAAAAATGAAATTTCATGTTAGATATGAACTTCTATGATATGTAATAACTGGGTTTTGAATGTGATTTGAGTTTTGTTTAGTTTTCAAATCAATATTGGGTTTTGTTGTCGGGTTCATGTAGTTCTGAGACTGGAGTTATCTTAATATGTTTAAAAATCGATTTTGATTGTTTAATATGAATTTAAATGTCAATTGTGAACTGTAATAATAGGTATATAAACTGAGATATTTTACACTAGTGTATGTCAATTTAATATGAATTTAATGATTGGTATATAAACTGAGACATTGTGAACTGTAATGATAGGTATATAAACTGAGACATTGTACACTAGTGAATTTAATATGAATTTAAATGTCAAATTAAATGTCAATTGTTTAATATGAATTTAAATGTCAATTGTACACTAGTGTATGTTCACATCTAACCCCCATTCATATCCACGTCACATTGACACCATGTACACACCTTTACACTTTACCTTGACACTTTCCATTTTGCCATTAACACATTGAACCCCCTACTGCTATGATACACACACACATAGTTATGCCACTCATCACCCCCTCTCTATCTCTGTAATATATATATATATATTACAGAGATAGAGAGGGGGTGATGAGTGGATATATATATATATATATATATATATATATATATATATATATATATATATATATATATATATATATATATATATATATATATATATATATATATGCCATTAACACATTGAACCCCCTACTGCTATGATACACACACACATAGCTATGCCACTCATCACCCCCTCTCTATCTCTGTAATATATATATATATATATATATATATATATATATATATATATATATATATATATATATATATATATATATATATATATATATATATATATATATGTTGATATAATGCAATATAGATATGCACATTAGATAATGCAATGAGTGAAATATGAATGCAATGTATCAATCCAAGTATGCAAGCATGTATGTTATAATGGTGTAAATGCAATATAATGAGTGATATGAATATGATATGCAAGTACCTATGTATGCATGTAGGTAAGCTAGTGTATTGGTAATATAGGCATACATGAATGCATGAATGCATGAATAATGTATATATGTATACATATGTTATATGTTGTATGATAGTTAGTAATTGAAGGAGGCTTGATTTCA
Source organism: Iris pallida (assembly GCA_029216955.1). Lineage (NCBI taxonomy): Eukaryota > Viridiplantae > Streptophyta > Magnoliopsida > Asparagales > Iridaceae > Iris > Iris pallida. The sequence continues at coordinate 5,597,534 of JANAVB010032219.1, read as the reverse complement.
TATAGGTTTAATGTTGTATTGGTATAGGTAGGCTTACCTATAGGCTATTTAGCGACAAATTTTAGCGACGGATTTCTATTTTAACGACGGATTTTTAGCTACGGCTGTTTAGCAATGAATTTTTCTCATCGAAATTAGCGACGGACTTTCGACAAATCACCGACGAATTACCGTCGAATATTTGGCGGGAAATATTGGAAAAAGTGGTGGGAAAAATTTACGACTACGTAGAGACGGATATTCCGTCGGCAGTTACGTTAGTATAGCGTCGGTTTAGCAGTCTATATTAAGTACATCCGGCCTAAATACCAGCGGATCTACCAGTTACATTATTATATACTAATTCTGTTTAGTTTGTCTTATGATAAAGATTTTCACATCCAATCTGCGATGGATCATTATTTTGTTGATCGTACATGGATGTACAAACGATAACACAATAGCAGAATAGGTATGAGTGACGATTTTCAAGTAGATGTGGAAGTGTTTCTTAAGTATGCCATGAACAAAGCTCAGTACATAGACGGTAATAAAATCAAGTGACCATGTCGTAATTATCGCAATAGACGTTACGAATGCTGCTACTTATGCTTTTGATGATAATGCTGCAAGATGAACTATATGCGGAAAGACAGGTTGCGAATGCTGCTACTTATGCTTTTGATGATAATGCTGCAATGGATTTTGTCATCGAAGACGATGAATGCTCTGTTGATTATGGAGACCTGCAGAACCTTCCATGAGATATGGTGTACGATGCGGCATGGCCTAATTTTGATCCGGAGGATCCTAATCCCGAGGCGAAGGAGTTCTATGATATGTTTCAGGATACAGAAACTCCTTTATATCCTGGTTGTGAGACTCATTCCGTATTGATTGTCAGTGACGATGCGGTTGTTGAACAAAGTCCGATTTTAACTTGCCACAAGCTTGCTATGATGGGATTATACAACTAATCAAGGAGGTGTTACCGAAGGAATCAAAAGAGCTTCCAAAAAAACTTCTACAAGTCAAACATGATGGTCCGACAACTGGGACTGGGGTACAAGAAGATAGATTGTTGTCGCAACGGATGCATGTTGTACTACAAGGAGAACGAGAACATAAAAAGTTATAGCTTCTGTAATGCAGATCGTTACAAGCCAGTCAGGAAAAAAGGAAGGTCAACTAGAAAATGATATCATTACAAGTATATGTATTACTTGTCGATCACGAAGCGCTTGCAAAGGATGTATATGTCTCAGAATACAGCAGAACACATGACGTGGCATAACGAAGAACGCACAAAGGACGATAGAGAATTGCCACATCCTTCGGATGGAGAGGCGTTAAAATATTTCGATTTGTATCATCCATATTTTGCTGCAGAGCCTAGAAATGTACGTCTGGCACTATGTACTGATGGCTTCGCCCCTTTCGGGCAGTCGGGATCTCAATACTCCTGTTGGCCAGTTATTCTTACCTCTTACAATCTGCCACCATAGATGTGTATGAAGACTCCTTATATGTTCTTGACAGCTATTATATCGGGTCCCAAAAATTTGACGAAGAACATCGATATATATTTACAGCCGTTGGTGGATGAGCTGAAACAGCTGTGGGAGATCGACGTCACGACCTATGATATTTCTAGGAAATAGAACTTTCAGATGAGAGCTTCACTAATGTGGACAATCAATAATTTTCCCACATACGGTATGCTGTCGAGATGGAGTACTCACGGCACCATGTCTTGTCCGATATGCATGGAAAATAGTAAGGCATTCCACCTTAAGCATGGAAGAAAAACTTCTTTCTTTGACTGTCACCATCAATTTTTGCCCGCGAGTCATCCTTGGAGAAAGAACAAGGACGCGTTTAGAGCTGAAAAACAAGAATTTTCTCATCCGCCTGCCATATTGTCGGGATACAATATTTAGGAAGATGTAAAGGACTTTCCCACTGTAATGGAAGATTCATCGAACAATCGTGTCGATGGGTTCGGACAAAGCCATAACTGGACCAAACGGAGTATCTTCTGGGACTTGTCTTATTGGAAAGATAACTTTGTAAGGCATAATCTTGACGTTATGCATATCGAAAAGAATTTATTCGATAATGTCTTCAATACCGTCATAGATATTAAAGGAAAGACGAAGGACAATCCAAAAGCAAGACAAGAAATTGTCGAGATATGCAAGCGTCCTTATCCGAACTTGATACAAAGGGGAGCTGGTGGATAATTAACTAAGCTGATAGCACAATACACATTGAGCAAGGAAGATAGATTAATAATCTGCAAGTGGATATCTACTTTAAGATTTTCCGACGGCTATGTATCAAATTTGTGTAGATGCGTTGATCTCAATGAACGCAAGCTAACGGGAATGAAGAGTCACGACTGCTACATATTTATGGAAAGATTACTGCCCGTTGCTTTGAAAGAGTTGTTGCCTTCTGCTGTATGGGTTCCATTGGCCGAACTATCTACATTTTTCAGGAATATTTGTTCACCTAAGTTGATGATGCAACACATGGTTGAACTTGAGGACAAGATTGTCTTAAAAATTTGCAAGTTGAAGAAAATATTTCCTTCGGGCTTCTTCGACAGCATGGAGCATCTACCGATTCATCTAGCATACGAAGCCCGTATCGGTGCATCTGTTCATTATCGATGGATGTACCCATTTGAAAGGTACATAAAAATCGATATAATTTAAGTTGAATTTTAGTGGGTTTTAAAATTCATTCTTAATTCTCAAGTTAATTTGTCTCTCTAGATACCTACACCATCTAAAGAAGAAAGTTGGCAACAAGGCTCATATAGAGGCTTCGATATGCGAAGCATATCTTATCGAGGAGGTGTCAAACTTCTGCTCCATTTATTTTGATACTCATGTTAAGACAAATCAAAATAGACCTCAAAGGAGTGACGAGGGTGTTGAGGATGGAGGTATATTCAATGTAAGGGGTAAGCCTGTTGGGGCTAGTAAGAAACGGTGGTTGACTGACGATGAGTATGATGCCGCTCACCGATATATCTTCTTAAACTGTGACATACAAGAAGTGAGAGATTTGGAGAAGTAAGTTAGTACACTTGCACTCGTTATAATCTCTAATTTGATGAAGTAAGTGACAACACTTATTCTTATTCTCTCTAACAGTGTATTTAGAGATGAAGTCAAAATGAGGACACCCGATATTATCGATGAGGGACTTCAAAGAGAGGTTGATTGTACATTTTCTTCCTGGTTTCGCAAATACGTAAGTAACTGAGGTAATATGTTATGCGGCTACCATTAAAATATAGGCATCTAAAACATTTAAATTATAAATATTTGTTTACAGGTTTTATTGCCTGAAACAACACTCACAAATAAGAGTGTTCGTTATCTGGCTTTGGGACCGAAGAAGCAAGCAAAGACTTGGCCAGGCTATGTCGTTAAGGGCTTCAAGTTTAAGGTAACTCAGAATGCTATAAATGTCGAATTTAACAATGACAGCTTCAGTACCAAGGATTTCGGTGTTTGCATAAGAGGCACCATTTATGACGATGGGCCGAACTTTGACTATTATGGAGTGCTTCGGAATATTATAGATTTATAATATACTGTCCCATATGATATGCATATTGTGATGTTCAAATGTGAGTGGTTTGTTACGACACCAAATATCGGTTGGAGAATCGATAAACAATTTGGATTTGTCGATATAAATCATCGCATGAGGTATAGAGGGTCCGATACATTTACGATAGCAAGTCTGGCTGTTCAAGTCTACTATATAAGCTACCCAAGGTATCGTAGAGATCGATTTGACTGGTATACAGTATGCAAGATTAAATCTAGAAATACATTCAACGTTGGAGACCCAGCATACCAAGAGGACCAGATCGAAAAGTCCCAATACTTGGGAAAACAATCGGATACAATGGATGTTAAAGATATTGTTGAGGAAAATAGAGGGGAAAAAGAGGTTGATACACAAGACTTAGCTGTCAACGAGGGAAGAAAGATGCGTCTTGAACCAAATATTGAGGTAGAAGATGAAGAAGAAGAAAAATTTGATGGGGATGAGGATACAGATGAAATCGATGATGAGGATAAGGATGACGATGAGGATGAGGATGATGATGAAGACGAGGCCGAGACCAAGGATGAGAATGAAGACGATGATTAGGCTAAATATCGTTGTCTATTAAAAACATTTCCAATTACGTGAATTCAGTTTGACCTCATAAAAGCAATTACGTGAATTTATGCTTTTTTCGTCTGATCATTCACTTATTGTATGATTTTCTTTTTGCAGATGGCACTCCTAGTCCTTTTCGTCGCGGCGGCACTTGTCGTCCTGCTGGTGGTATATATATTTTAGTTTAGAATTTTATATTCATTTATACTTCTATATTGTTAATTATGTTTATGTGCTCTATTTACAGGTCATGAAGGCTGGCCGTGGTCGGGCTGCTGGAGGTGGTCGTGCTGGTGGTGGTAGTGGTCGTGGTGGTGGTGGTGGTCGTGGTCGTGGTAGTTCTGGTGGTCATGGTCGCATTCAATCTTCCCGGGATGTGACCCCATCCAGCGAACCCGAACCGTAGAGTACCCCGGGCACAGACTCATCCCACCGTCGATCGACAACTTCATCGAGGCATGAGTCTCCATCCGCTAGCAGATCCATTCCGCCAGCGGACCCACCAGCGGATCCACCAGTTACTGCACAGTGGGCCCCGGAGTACCCCCATACTCGGTTCCATCCGGTTACTGGAGAGTACATGATGGACCCGCGGATCCTCCGATGGCATCAGAGAGGCCGATAGGCGAGTTCCGACGAGAGTTATGGCTCGCGGGGTCCTCGTAAGTAAATTTAAGATAATTTATTAAATTTGTTTTATTTATTCAAGTTAATAATCCAGTCGTTGCTTCTTTGTAGGTTTTTTCCATTTAATGTTGCCAAGTCTCTAGGGGAAATTATCCGGGCTAACTTCCATGGCCCCTACCTCAACTTTTCATCGGTGCCCCCAAACGTGAAGTACGTCTGGCTCGACGAGTTGTGGATATATATATATATATCTTGTGGTTAATTATTAGTTACTCTTTAATAAATTATTTTTTTAATTACGTGAAAATTAAATTTGTATGTTAGACTACGTTCTGGTGGCCCCCCATCGCGAGGACGCGATCTGCAGGACCTACAGAAGCGCTGCCTCGAAGAAGATACGTGATATGATTCATGACCTTAAAATGGGGCAGACGAGGCCAAATTGGATCTGGCAGGACTATTATGAGAAGCTCTTGGATAAGATGGATACTCCTGCGTACAAGTAGAAATCGGAGAAGGCGAAGGCGAACCGACGGTCCGCGGGACTTCATACGGGGGGATCAAGGCCCCACGCAGCGGCGCTTGCAGATCTGGTGAGATACCGCAAATTTATTTCACTATCGAATTCGGTATTATTAATATATGGAGTTAATTAAATTCTATAAAAATTTTGTATGCAGACCCAATAGGCGGTGAAGGAGGAAAAAGCGCCAGAATCGGTCACCATATACGATGTGTTCCACCATACGCACAAGAGGCGGAAGGACTGGAGCTTCGTCGATGAGAGGGCTAAAGAGACTGATGTATGTACTTATGTTTATGAGATTTACATTAGAATTAAAAGTATTTTGACTATAACTTAGGTAAACTTGGGATTCATACTTTAACTTAGTGAAACATAGGATTTAGATTACAACTTAGGTAAACTTATAGTATAAACACATTCATTTGATAGGCTGCATATCGTGAGGCCCTTAGTCGGGCTCAGTCATCTGCTGCCGAGGATGTCGGTAAAACGACGTCCGCCCGGACGCCCTCTTCTATGGCCGCTCGCAACGACTTGTTCGTAGATACCGTCGGCGGCTTTAAGAAAGGGCGCATGTACGGAGTCGGCTCCCTGGCGCCGTTGCACATGGCAACTCAGAGATTTCTACCGACACTGCCTCCTCCCGCAGCCCCGGCAGACGATGATGTGAAGTCACAGCTTACGCAGATGCACGAGGCGGTGTCGTCCTTACAGGAGAAAATTGCCACGTACTTTTCGCCTCCTTCTACTGCTGTTGGTCCGTCTGCTGCTGGTGTCGGTCCTTCTTCCATCGGTCATCTTTCTTTCAACCCTGCTGCCCCTCTAGTACCGCCTCCGACTGTGACAACATTCCTTGACCTCATGTCACCAGAGCAGCAACGTCGACTTCCGGGCAATGTCTTCGACGGATTGCCGCCATACATAGTGGAGCAGTATTATCGTTGGTTGCAGGAGGGAGTACCACCACCGGACGATCGAACTCCTCCTCCTCCTTGAAGTATTGTATTAGAATAGTTTTAAAATTTTGAATATTTATGGGAATTTTGGATATTATAACGACGAATATTAGTTTTTGATTTTTGTATAATTGGTGTGTATTTTATATTGGTTTGGGTGATGCATATTTATGATGCATTATATTCGTGTGTGATTTATATTGGATTATATATTGGTCTATGTGATTGTATATTATGATTATATATTAGTACGATGTTCGGATGTTGTGTGAACAGGGAAAGCTCTGCAATATTTTTAAAAAAATCTCAGTTAGCGAAGGACTAGTAACGGGTTGGCGACGAATAACCTCAGTTACCGAATACATTTCGACAGAAAATCTGTCGCTAACTGGAGGAATCCTAATATTTTCCAGTTAGTGACGGATAGCCGACGGTTAGCCGACGGAATATCTTACCTAGCGACGACCTTTCGACGGAACATCCGTCGGCAAGGTTCTGATGGTATGAAAGTTGCACAGAACTTTAGCGATGGACTTGCCGTCGGTATGCCGTCGGTCTCTTGCCGACTTTTACTTGGCGACGGATATTCTTTCACCAAATGTGGCAGCTAATTCGCGACGGTTTGGGACTAACTCCGACGGATTCGCGACGGAATATCCGTCGCCATGGTTCTGGGAAGGTCAAACATATCCAGAACCGGGTCAACGGATTATTCACCGTGATTCCGTCGCTAAGCCGTCACGAGGAAGCAACGAAAAGCGACGGAATAGCGATGGAATGATACGCTCTGATACACAGTAACGACGGTTTTCCGACGGACTAGTCCGTCGGTAAGAGTCTTTATAATTCACTACCTGATACTTGGATTCGACAAGACAACGTCGGTAAGTCATCGCTAATGTAACGAATACTGACGACGGAAATCCATTGCTATTCCGTCGAGTGGCGACTACGTAGCGACGGACGTTTTTTAGCGACGAGCTGATTGTCGACGGATTATTTTGATCAAAATCCGTCAGTGATCCATCGATAATCTGTATTAACGACGGATGGGCGACGGATGTGGCCGTCGCTAAAATAACAAATTTTGGTAGTGATTGTTGACCTAGACATCGTTCTACAGCTAATGTTGGGGCATAGCCACTACAAGAAAATGTAGTATTTACGGCGCACAATTTACGGCGTGCAGTTGCTGCGCGTTGTAAATGATACTCATTTACGGCGTGCAAATATGTATGCCATAAAAGAGTTGTTTTTTGTCTTTTTTACGGCGTGTTTGACATGCACGCCATAATTGAAGACTCAATTACGGCATACATTTTTGCGTGTTGTAATTGAACATCATTTACGGCATACATTTTTGCATATTGTAATTGAACACTCTTTCATGGCATGCATTGCAACGTGTTGTAATTGAACACTCATTTACGACATGCATTTTTGTCCGTTGTGTTTGACCACTCATTTACGGCCCATATCTATGCATCTTGTAATTGTCCCCTTAAAAATTAGGACCGGCTAGCCGGTTCCCCTTTAAGTTTTTATTTTCCCCCTTAAGTTTATTTTCACCCTTAATGTTTTAATTCCCCCCTTAAGTTTATTTTATTTCCCCCCTTAAGTTTATTTCTTTAAAAGTTATAAAAAGAAGAAGTATTGATTTTATTTTCAAAATAATAAAAAAAGTAAAAAAAAAAACAAACAAAAAACAACAAATAAGAATTTCATGAAAAAAATTGGTATAGAAAAAAATTATATTCTTAAGGGGTATAATGATTATATTTTGTGGATAAACTATTTATTGGATTATATTTCATAAACTTTTTTCATTTAAAATTTTCACCTCATTTACGACGTGCTTCGGCACGTTGTGAAAGACATTATTTTTTTTTCTAGTTTTCCTCCTTAGAAGTTTTTTCATTCAAAATTTTTACTTTTCTCGCACAAAAAAATTCAGTCTCCCTCCTCTTTTCATTTTTTTTGCTTAAGAAAAGAGAAGAAATGAGTAGCCACCGCCACTTCTATTTTCCTCTTCCTCTTTCCCTTTCTCTCCATCCTACCGACACCCTCGCCTCTCCATCCATGCTGCGCTTCGAGAGGCAGTACAGCACCGCGCTCGTTGTACCGTCCTGTACCATATCGTTGCCTCCTGCCCAAGGACCCGCCGCAGCATGTGGTACGGTCCGCGGGGCTCTAGGCACCGGAATGCGTAATGTACCAGCAACCTGAACGTGGCACCGTCGGGCTCGACGCCCCTCTCCCTTATCCTCCCCAAGAACCCTGCTGCCGCCTCCGCATCGCTGGTGTTACAGAACCCGCCGACACGCATCGTGTAGGTGAACACGTTAGGGTGGTGCCTGAGCCTCTCTATCTACCACACCAGGCACGCGACCTCGTCCATGATGCCCGACCTATAGACACCGTAGATGAGGGCGTTGTAGGTGAAGCGGTCGGGCGGGCAGACGTCCGAGGCCATCTGGTGGAACTTGAGGTAGGCAAGGTCGAGGGAGCCAGAGTAGACGAGAGCGTTTATGATGACGTTGTAGGTCCGGGTGGTCGGGCGCGGCAGGCTGAGGTGGGGCATTTAGGCGAACACCTGATTGGCGTAGCGGGCGAGGCCGAGGCAGCCCCATCTGGAGAGGAAGAGGAAGAGGGCCTCCTCGGTGAGCGCGACGCCGTCACGGTGGAGGTCGTAGAGGAGGTCGAGGGAGAGGAGGAGGGGGCCCCTGCGACAGAGAAGGTATAAGAGGTGACCGCCATGGATGTTATCTTTTGTATGTGAAAAACAATATGTGGGACTAATAATGACACTATGATATTGAGTCATATTTAGTTTCAAGAATGATGAAGACATGTTGTGTGTCATTAGATTGATTAAAACAATGACATACTATTGGATTGAATCCAATATTGATTAGACGAAGAAAGTATATGCAAATGTTGATTGATTACTTTACAAAATGATTTGAGGCACATGCATTACATCCACACTATCACCAAGAAGTACATATAATGTTAAGATTTATTTCATTTATTTAAGAATTTTTTTAGTTATTTTTTATTTTATCATTTGTTTAGATTTTTTGTTGATTTTTTGTTTTATTCTATTTTTAATTTTTTCACTTCTTTAAGAATATATACATTTTTTTTTCTTTAAGAATATATACACATATATATATATATATATATATATATATATATATATATATATATATATATATATATATAATATATATATATATATATATATATTATAAAAAATATATATATATATATATATATATATATTTTTTTTTTTTTTTTTTTTTTTTTTTTTTTTTTTTTATATATATATATATATATATATATATATATATATATATATATATATATATATTTGGGCATTGTTTACCATTTTTTCATCTTTTTATTTTCTATTTGTTTTTCCATTTTTAACTTTTTGATTTCGAGAATATTTATATATTCATCAAACATCTAAATATAATTTTTCATAGAATTTAATTACAATGAATTTGATTACTAAAAGTATAAATTTTTTGGCTACAATATCGTCGACTTCTTTAAAACATTGTAACTAATATAGTGCCAATTTTTTTTCAGTTACCAAAAAAGTACCTCACATAAAAGTATGACATACAAGATTGAAATTTTATTTCTTCTAACAAATAATTAAATTAATTAATAAATTTAATAAACTAAAGATGTGTTTTCTCTTGTGAAGACACAAGCAAAAAGTGTTTCAGTATTGTTGATCTTATATTTTTTTTTTGTAAAATAATTTTTTTAAAGCCAATCAAAAAGTTTAGAAGATTCATTATTTATGAAACATAAATCATTCAATTTGATTAAAAATATTTGAGGCTGCCCTAATTTGTACTTGTAAACTCTCTCATTTTTTTATAATTATTATAATTATTTATTATTATTATTGTTATTATTATTATATTTAATAGTTTATTTGATGTGAACAGTACCCGTGGATACTGTTCATCATCATCTATAGGAAGAAACCCAACATTGAATAGGTGAATTGAAATCAAATGTTGGCATTTCAAATTCCTTCCATAATTAGTTACCATCAACTCCCTATCAATGCCTTCCATAAATATCTCCATCAATTCCATATTAATACTCTCCAAACCGTTCTAATCCTTCCATACTAACAAGAATCAATGCTTGCCATGTAAAAAAAAATTATGTTACTTTTCGTATGGAACAATAATAGCCGACCATGTATCCGATATTAAAATTTCAATTAAATCCCAATTGAATTCTTTCCGTAAACTTTCCCTTTCAGCTCCCATCAATTCCCTCGTTAACAGCATTTAAACCCTTTCTCTATCTTGCTAGATTCAATACTATACTAGGAAAATTATTTCTTCTTCTTCCCATACAGAACGACAACCCGACTCTTGGCTTCTTCTTTATTTTTGAAACTTCTTCCGGACCGCCCCTGACCATCGTCGTCTACCGCCGTTTCCGAAGCAGCTGCCGGCAACCACGTGCGCAGCCCCGCGCGCAACAGTTCCGCGAGCAGCAGCCCGCCTCGAACCCCCTTGTTTCAGGTCTGATTTCTTCCTCCTCACTCGCTTTTTTTACGAATCGATTCTTCGTATGCATTCACAACATAACCCTCTATCTACCTCTTCAATTAGATTTTTTTTTAAACTATTTTAATCAAGTAAAAAATCGACTCGAAGTCGAGCGAAAAAAAATGTTTCAAAACAGTATATAAAACTGTCCCAAACACCAAACTTTGGGAATCAAATTCTTCAAAACCTGTGAACCGAATCTCGATATTATTTCTTTGTTGTAAAGCCAATATAACCAAGATTGATATCCTTTAATTACTTTTAATTATTCTATACTGATTTGCATGTTAATCAAGTTCTAAATCTCAGAAAAAACATATTTTCAAAACTAAATTTTTTGTGATACGGAGTTGGTTTGGTCAAACTGGACCGCCTCGGCACATGGTGTTTGCATCGAATGGTGCGTAGATAGACCATGGACATGTGGGATCGACGGAATTCAAATCCGTCGTGTGTACGCGACGAATTTGAACTGTACCGTCGAAAAACCTCCGTATCGGCCTTTTTGAAAATTGCTAATTAGTTTGTACACACTTGTCGTGTCACAATGAAACTTGCGTCGCTGGACTCGTAGCATCGCGTTGGTCCTATGACCCAAGTTTCATCTGATTCTAAGAACGTTGACCGGAACGCCATTTTGCGAGTCCCGCGGTCCTGCTTAACGAGCGATTTTGACTTAGGCTCATCGGAATCCAATTTTGGACATGCCGTTGAGTTTGTAACATCATTCTGGTCTTGTAGACATATAATTTACTGAATTCGAAAACTTTAGTTCTTGCACGTTTTTCGGTGCGAAGTGGGCCCAACGGTGGACCCCGTTTTGACCCAAAACAGTCATTTTTGTTTCTGTGTCCAATTTGGACTTATAGGTAGGCTATTTTAGCTTTCTCACTCATTATGGGAACGTTGGTGATATTTATTTCAGCATCCGGAGACGTTCATTCGGATTCCATATTTTATGCGGCGGTTGACTTGCCGAATTCACCACCTGGATATTTTCTTGCCACTACTCAGGATCCAGGCAAGTATACCTTACTATTTTACTGTTATTTATTATTCCTTTCCAGCATGTTATAGTTATGTTTTGATATTACTCAATACTCCTGTTTAGATAAATATGTGTCCAAGCTATACTTGGATACAAATGACCATAATAGTTATTTACGTGTCTAGTCATTATTGTATGCATATCGACTTAGTATTAGAGGACTACCTTATAATTGTGGGATATTTTTATATCTCCTTTGGCCATGACACCCATATTACACGATTGAGACATCTTGATAGGGGCACGGACTGCATATATGACTGGCCATCAATACGTAAGAGACGTATGACGGATAGATACCGTGACTGCTATGATTAGGATATTAGAGACTCAAGCAGTTTCAAACTGGACAAGCTATGGACATAACTTGGTCGGTATGGGATTATGGGGGAGGACAGTCGCTAGCGCGTATGGGACAGACAAATTAGTAAACCATAGTATCCAGATGGAACTATGGAAATTGATGAGTTGCAGATGCCCTCTGACGATCATTGATCGTTACGGACGGATACAGATGACTGGATGACAGTGTATGTACACCATTAGCTTTGAGTTACATAGATTATTCGAGATAGCCTAAATCCCACCCATGCGCGTGAAAGTTGTCCTCTAAATTGCACATTTAGGAGGTTAGAAATACCTTTGTATATCTATGATTTTATTTCAGTATTATAGCACGTATATTATGTATCTTGCTATGTCCCGCTGAGGACCTGGTTTTTTTTCCAGGTATAGACGAGCAGGATTATCCTCAGGTGTACGGATCTGGATTAGAGTCATTCCATCCAGACAGGGAGGTTGCACCTTCCGAGTTTCCATGATTATCTTTTAGTTGTTTATCACTTTAGTTTGACTTTCGTACTTGGACTTATTTTTTTTATTCCATGAGACTGGACTACTTCTATAATTTCAGTTTATTATAGTCATTTTGTAGTGGATCTGTTTCCACCGATAATCTACTTTCTGGACTATTTCTAGACATTTATCATTGCTGCTTGACTATGAGTTCATTATCTTTACTGTTAGATGAGATTATATGTATATTGTGACCATGATTTCTTTATGAGCTGGAGTTCATTTACAGATTAAGTATGATTCGTGGGTTCTATATATTGGAGTAGCCTACGTATGCATGCTCGCTGGCATAATCACGTGCTGGTCCTACGTATTGTTGGGACTGGGGCGTGACAAGTTTTTGTGGTGGCCCATGCAGGTCCTCAAATATTGTCTCGGTTACGTAAATGTACCAAACAAGCCTGCACATAGGATTAAAGTGTAGGATCTTATCTATTATAAATCACCTTCCTTGATTTTATTTCGAACTCTCGTTTAATTGCTTGTTTTGCATCCAGTTGATTAAATTCTTACGTAAACCTTATTTCTCGTGTCCAGTAAGATGAATCTCCGCAGTGGACGTGTCGCTTCTCTTGCTATTACCCCGAGTGAGACAGCAGCTCAGGAGGAGCAGGTTCCTCCACGGCCCCCGATGATGACCCCGACTACTCCTTACCACCAGGGCCAGTCATCACAGCCAGAGATGAATGTACCACCTCTCCAGCAGCAGCACCAGGTTCATGGACCACAGATGGGTCCACCTGGATTTGAGACAGTTGTACCTCAGGGAGGGTACATGCCATTACCATAATTTGTACCATAGTTTATACTGCAGTTTGTTCAGCAGATGCCATACGCACCTCCCCAGCAGCCAGTTCCAGCTAACGATGAGACACAGATATTCCAATTCTTCCAGGGGATGATGCAAGCTCAGTGGCAGCAGAATGATTTTATGTGGCAGGATATGAACCAGAGGCGAGGAGGCACTATAGACAAGTTTCGCCAGATGAACCCTCTACCTTTTAAGGGTACACTGAGAACCCTAGTGAGGTCACAGCTTGGATGGTAAAGACAGAGAACATGCTTGAGGCTTCGGAGCTACCGAGGGAAAAGTAGGTGACAGCTATTCGACTACAGCTAGAGGATCTGGCGCATCATTGGTGGGTAGACAAAGAAAGTAGTCTGGGTATAAATCTATCTTGGAAGGAGTTCAGCAGGCTGTTCAATGACAGGTTCTTTCCTACTTCAGTCAATTTTCAGATGCAGAACAAGTTTACCAACCTGAGCCAAGGATCCACGACGGTAGACGAGTAAGATGCTGAGTTCAATCGGTTGAGCCGATTCGCACCTTCTTTGGTCCAGAATGTAGAGGAGAGGGCCCGGAGATACCTTGGGGGCCTGAACTTTGAGTTGAGACAGCTGACTGGCACAGTAGCTCATACCACTCATGCAAAAGATCTGAGTGTGGCCAAGATCCAGGAGACCATACGCAGAGATGGACCAACTGATCAGAGACGTACTTCTCCTATAGTTTCAGCACCGAAAACATCTCATGGAGGTTCTACTAGGCGTTCTGCCTCTCATCAGCAGGAGAGAGCATCACCTTATCAAGGTATAAAGCTTCCTACTTGCCATTTCTGTTGTAAGAAAGGACATATGCAGAAGGATTATCGTAGAAGATTGGGATTGTGCATGATCTGTGGATCCAACCAGCACCAGGCTCGAGACTGTACTTCCGGGCGACAGCAGATTCAGAGGGCAACCTTTCCAGCATCGAGGCCAGGCCAGCAGAACCAGATGCCGGTAGCACCAGGAGTAGGAGCAGGTGCACCACGCCCTCCAGTAGCTACTGGATATCAGAGAGGTCCACCACTACCTTCACAGGCTGCTCAGTTTACCGAGGTTAGGCACCAGGCATGCAACCAGAGGCATGGACAGGTTTTCTCTATGGCAGTAGAGGATATTGAGCCTGAGGGAGACGTGATAGCAGGTACTATATTGGTTGCCTCATTTCCTGCTATGACACTATTTGATTCTGGTGTTGCGCACTCATTTATAGCTACTAGTTTTGTTGCTATGCATAAAGTAGCTACTTCATCATCGTCTAAGAATGTTAAAATTCTTACTAGAGGAGGGATAGTACCTGTTAGTGATACGTGTAGGTCATGCTCTGTAATTATTTGTGGTAGAGAGTTGAGAACTCGACTTTTGGTTTTTCCTATGCCAAATTTTGATGTTGTTCTTGGTATGGACTCATTAAGCCAGTATCATGCTACTCTCGATTGTCGTAAGGGCAGTGTTATATTCAAACTACCAGGGCAATCGGAGTTTGAGTTCTGCAGAGAATCTTCAGATAGGGATGGTCATCCAGCTAATGGGACCCAGATGACGATGGAGGAGGTATCGCATCCGTCAATCATAGATGAGTATTAAGATGTCTTTTCGGAGGATCTTCTAGGATTACTACCTGACAGGGAGGTAGAGTTTACTATAGAGCTCATTCCAGGGACCGAACCAGTCTCTTCCCATGTGTACAGGCTAGCGCCAAAGGAGTTGGTTGAACTGAAGAACCAGATAGATGAGCTTTTAGACAAAGGATTTATCCGAGCTAGTGCTTCATCATGTGGATCTCCAGTTTTGTTTGTGCCAAAGAAGGACGAAACGGTACGTATGTGCATTGACTATAGAAGATTGAATGCAGTGACGGTGAAGAAGAAGTACCCTTTGCCGCGTATCGATGACTTATTTGGTCAGCTAAGTGGAGCACGAGTGTTCTCGAAGATTGATCTCAGGTCTGGCTACCATCAAAAAAAAGTTCAGAGGGAGGATATTCCGAAGACAGCTTTTCGGACCAGATATGGGCACTACGAGTTTCTAGTGATGCCGTTTGGTTTAACCAATGCGCCAGCTGTGTTCATGAACCTTATGAATAAGGTTTTCCATCAGTATTTGGATAAGTTCATGGTAGTGTTTATTGATGATATCTTGATGCATTTTAAGAGCCACGAGGAGCATGATGAGCATCTTAGGATCATGCTGGAGAATGTGAGAAGGAAGAGACTTTCTGCCAAACTCAGCAAGTGTGATTTTTGTTTGGACAAAGTGTCTTTTCTTGGTCATATAATTACTAGTGATGGATTATCAGTTGATCCGAAGAAGATAGATGCGGTTGAGACGTGGCCTATACCTACTTCTGCTACGGAAGTTAGGAGTTTTCTCGGACTTGTCGGCTACTATCGGAGGCTTGTAGAAAACTTCTCGAGGATTGCTGAGGCTATGATGCGTTTAACGCGTAAGGATCAGGAGTTTATTTGGACCGATGAGTGTCACACTGTATTTGATGAGCTGAAGAAGCGGTTGACAACGGCACCTCTCTTGACTCTTTCCACAGGATCTGGAGGCTTTGTGGTTTATAACGATGCATCTGGGAACGGATTATGATGTGTTCTGATGCAGCACGGTAAGGTTGTGGCTTATGCATCGAGGCAGTTGAGGCCTCATGAGAAGAACTATCCGACGCACGATCTGGAGTTAGCTGCAGTAATATTTGCACTAAAGCGATGGAGGCATTATCTTTATGGGGAGCGGGTCGAGATCTTTACTGACCATAAGAGCCTAAAATACGTCTTTACTCAGAAAGGGCTTAATATGAGGCAAAGGCGTTGGCTGGAGCTGATGATAGACTTTGAGATTGAGTTACAGTACCATCCAGGCAAGGCTAACATAGTGGCTGATGCGTTGAGCCGGAAGCCTGTGGCTTATTTTATGATGACCCAGCAGAGGATTTTGGAGGATTTACAGGAGCTTGGTATAGAGGTCATATTGTCCGAAATAGATGGTATGTTAGCTAACATTCAGGTGCAATCATCCTTAGTTGAGAGGATCAAGACAGCCTTGCCTACAGATGCTCGGTTTCAGAGACTTCGAGAGAGGACGGAGGCAGGAGAGAAGACAGGCTTGAGGATCCATGAGGATGGAACATTGAGATGTAAAGATTGTTTATATGTTCCGAATGGAGAATTACGACAAGAGTTGATGGAGAAGGTCACAGTTCTGTATATTCCATTCATCCAGGAGGTACCAAGATGTATCGGGACTTGAGACAACATTTTTGGTGGCATAGAATGAAGAGGGAAATAACCCGTTATGTGGCTAAGTGCTTGGTGTGTCAGCAAGTCAAGGCTGAGCATCAGAGGTCTGCAGGATTATTGCTTCCACTCTCGATTCCTGAGTGGAAATGGGAGCATATTACCATGGACTTTGTTACTAGGTTTCCGAGGAGTCCTAGTGGGCGAAATGCGATATGGGTTATTGTGGATAGACTCACCAAGTCAGCACACTTCATACCATTTCGAGTTGGCCAGTCTACGGAGGTTTTAGCTGATTTTTATACGAGGTAGATCATGAGATTGCATGGTGTACCAGTGAGTATCGTGTCCGATCGAGACTCGAGATTCACATCACATTTTTGGAAGAGCATGCAGGAAAGCTTGGGCACTCGTCTGAAGTTTCGTATGACTTATCATCCTCAGACCGACGGGCAGTTAGAGCGTACTATTCAGACGCTAGAGGATATGTTGAGGGCATGCATGTTGGACTTTGGAGGATCATGGGTGGATCACTTGCATCTTGTTGAGTTTTTCTACAATAATAGCTATCAAGCGAGCATTCAGATGGCTCCGATTGAAGCATTGTACGATAGAAAATATAGGTCCCCAGTTTGCTGGAGTGACATAGGAGAGCGTCAGATATTGGGACCGGAGTTGGTAGTCAGCACAGTGGAGAAAGTAAAGACGATTCAGGGTCACCTTCATGCAGCTCAGGACAGGCAGAAGCAATGGGCAGACCTTCATCGCCGACCTTTGGAGTTCAAGGAAGACAATCATGTTTTCTTGAGGATATCCCCGACTAGAGACACCATTCGTTTTGGAGGTAGAGGAAAGTTGACTCCAAGATATATTGGACCGTTTGATGTGTTGGAGCGCATTGGAGAGGTTGCTTATCGGTTGGCTCTACCGCCGTCACTTGAGGGAGTGCATGACGTATTCCACGTTTCGCAGCTGAGAAGATATGTGGCAGATAGTAGTCATGTCTTGGATCACTCTGAGATCACTGTTGGTCTGAGCTTATCATACCAGGAGTAGCCCGTTGAGATATTAGACCGCAGAGTGAAGGTCTTGAGGAATCAATCGATCCCCTTGGTTCGTGTGTCGTAGAAGCATCACTCGCCAGGAGATTCCACCTGGGAGCGTGAGGACGACATACGCAGCCATTTCCCTCATCTTTTTGAGGACCGAGGTATAATCTTGCATACTTAAATTCCTTTCTACCGCATTAATTTCATTTATTCATAATTCGTACGTTAGTCTTAATTTCGAGGACGAATTTTTTATAAGTTGGGTAGAATGTAAACCCTCTCTTTTGTTATAATTATTATAATTATTTATTATTATTGTTATTATTATTATATATAATAGTTTATTTGATGTGAACAGTACCCGCGGGTACTGTTCATCATCATCTATAGGAAGAAACCCAATATTGAATAGGTGAATTGAAATCAAATGTTGGCATTTCAAATTCCTTCCATAATTAGTTACTATCAACTCCCTATCAATGCCTTCCGTAAATATCCCCATCAATTCCTTATTAATACTCTCCAAACCGTTATAATCCTCCCATACTAGCAAGAATCAATGCTTGCCATATAAAAAAAAATTATGTTACTTTTTGTATGGAACAATAATAGCCGACCATGTATCCGATATTAAAATTTCAATTAAATCCCAATTGAATTCTTTCCATAAATTTTCTCTTTCAGTTCCCATTAATTCCCTCATTAACAGCATTTAAACCCTTTCTCTATCTTGCTAGATTCAATACTATACTAGGAAAATTATTTCTTCTTCTTTCTATACAGAACGACAACCCGACTCTTGGCTTCTTCTTTATTTTTGAAACTTCTTCCGGACCGCCCCTGACCATCGTCGTCCACCGCCATTACCGAAGCAGCTGTCGGCAACCCCGTGGGCAGCCCCGCGCGCAACAGTTCCGTGAGCAGCAGCCCGCCTCGAACCCTTTATTTCTGGTCTGATTTCTTCCTCCTCGCTCGCTCTTTTTACGAACCGATTCTTCGTATGAATTCACAACATAACCCTCTATCTGCCTCTTCAATTTGATTTTTTTAAACTGTTTTAATCAAGTGAAAAATTGACTCGAAGTTGAGCAAAAAAAAACTGTTTCAAAACAGTGTATAAAACTGTCCCAAACACCAAACTTTGGGAATCAAATTCTCCCAAACCTGTGAACCGAATCTCGATATTATTTCTTTGTTGTAAAGCCAATATAACCAAGATTGATATCCTTTAATTACTTTTAATTATTCTATACTGATTTGCATGTTAATCAAGTTCCAAATCTCAGAAAAACATATTTTCAAAACTAAAATTTTTGTGATACGGAGTTCGTTTCGTCAAACCGGACCGCCTCGGCACGTGGTGTTTGCATCGAATGGTGCGTACATAGACCATGGACATGTGGGATCGACGAAATTCAAATCCGTCGTGTGTACGCAACGAATTTGAACCGTACCGTAGAAAAACCTCTGTATCGGCCTTTTTGAAAATTGCTAATTAGTTTGTACACACTTGTCGTTTCGCAATAAAACTTGCATCGTTGGACTCATAGAATCGCGTTGGTCCTATGACCCAAGTTTCATCTGATTCTAAGAACGTTGACCGGAACGCCGTTTTACGAGTCCCGCGGTCCTGCTTAACGAGTGATTTTGACTTAGGCTCATCGGAATCTAATTTTGGACATGCCATTGAGTTTGTAACGTCGTTCTGGTCTTGTAGACATATAATTTACTGAATTCAAAAACTTTAGTTCTTGCACGTTTTTCGGTGCGAAGTGGGCCCAATGGTGGACCCCGTTTTGACCCAAAACTGTCATTTTTGTTTCTGTGTCCAATTTGGACTTATGGGTAGACTATTTTAGCTTTCTCACTCATTATGGGAACGTTGGTGATGTTTATTTCAGCATCCGGAGACGTTCATTCGGATTCCATATTTTATGCGGCGGATGACTTGCCGAATTCACCACCTGGATATTTTCTTGCCACTACTCAGGATCCAGGCAAGTATACCTTACTATTTTACTGTTATTTATTATTCCTTTCCAGCATGTTATAGTTATGTTTTGATATTACTCAATACTCCTGTTTAGATAAATATGTGTCCAAGCTATACTTGGATACAAATGACCATAATAGTTATTTACGTGTCTAGTCATTATTGTATGGATATCGACTTAGTATTAGAGGACTACCTTATAATTGTAGGATATTTTTATATCTCCTTTGGCCATGACACCCACATTACACGGTTGAGACATCTTGATAGGGACACGGACTGCGTATATGACTGGCCATCAATACGTAAGATACGTATGACGAATAGATGCCGTGACTGCTATGATTAAGATATTAGAGACTCAAGCAGTTACAAACAGGACAAGCTGTGGACATGACTTAATCAGTATGGGATTATGGGAGAGGACAGTCGCTAGCGCGTATGGGACCGACAAATTGGTAAACCATAGTATCTAGATGGAACTATAGAAATTGATGAGTTGCAGATGCCCTCTGACGATCATTGATCGTTACGGACGGATGCAGATGACTGGATGACAGTGTATGTACACCACTAGGTTTGAGTTACGTGGATTGTCATGACCCGCACCCTAGAGTAAGGGCACGAGACGTGGGTACGTCCAGCCTACGCCGCAGTGTCGGCGGTAGAACGCTGTCCTAGGTTACAACATCTAACAATATAATTCTAAGCAGTTTATACTCCCCGAATGGGGGTGACATAGCAGAATGTAAACTCAATCACAACTAAGAAAGAAGAAGCACGATATGATATATAACTCAAAGAAATACAGATGATCAGAAGAGTCTAAGATAACATCGCAGCAAATATCCAGAAATACAAGTCTCAACTACTGAATATGAAAGAATATATACAACCCAGATCTCAAGACAGGAATAAAGTCTAACTAAACTAGTCTCAAGGCAACATAAGTAAGATAAAGCCTAACTAAACTAGTATAGGCAGTAGGGGTAAAGTCATCAGCTAGAGCTGGGTCCTCCTGAGAGTCCAGCTCACAAGTGTCGTCTAGGACTGCCCCGTAGAAGGTATCCACACAGGCCTCCTCCTCGTCCTCTGTAATATTTTCAACAGGTCCAGTCAGGACAGGAGCGAGCATAATACATCTCAACAGATCATAACAGGTTAGAAAATATAATCATGCAGTAAAGTAAGATACATGAACTGAAAGAAATACAGTATGTAACAGAGAGAGAACTGTAATAAAAATATCTACTATAAATAGAGACTAACAGTGGCTAGTGAGTCAGAGTACAATATAGACATATAAATGGCATAGAAGATTCTGATGCTACACTACGAAAAGATTTTGATGCTACACTACTTGGATATTATTCACATGTCTACTTCTACTCCTCCGTACCCCCAATTAATACACAAGGATCCAACCAGGTTATGTTATAATTCCATACAATGGCCCACAAGGGGTGATACATGGTATGTCCATAAATGGGTGATTCTAGGAATACCCATAAATAGGAGATTCAAGGAGACTCTGTGATCATGAGAGTACATGTCACAAGTGATCAATGAACCATGAAGCATAGTGATATACAATGTAATTAAAACGCACAGAACATATAATATCCGAAGCTCTTGAAGGATAACATCTCAAGAAGGGGTCCATATAGTACTAATCCATGTGACCAATGTGACAGTATCAAGTAAAGTAATTTAAAGCAGAAAAATAATTCTAAACAGGATATGAAATGATCAGAGAATGTACTCGCCTGGTATCTGAGTGTCCGGATGAAATGTACTGTCCGAGGAGAGGTGTCTGGCTCCTAATCAGAACAGCACAAGTCACAACAAGTCTATAATGATAACAAGATGCAATTTAATGCATTCTTAATGAATCTAGGTCAATCTAGGCCAAAGTCAACTCTTGTTCAACTCTGGTCAACTCTAGAAGTCAAACTAGGTCAACTATGGTCAAACTAGGTTTAACAATCTAAATTAGGTCAAACAAGTTATTCTAGGTCTAACTTAGTCCACATTAGTCTATACTAGGTCACACAAGCCTACACTAGCTAGTACACACCACTTCAAGGCTGTCCAAGCCTAAATCAAGCCAACACACATATTTATACACATATATCCACACACTACACACATCATCCATATCATATAGTTAGGCATGCATATACTAAGCCTACATACATATGTATATATACATTACATTACATTACATTACATTATACTGCACTACATATACTTTATATAGATGTATGTGCATAGAGAGGTAGAGAGTGAAGAGAGTGACAATGTGTGTGTGTATACAAGTGAGTGTGTGTGTGTGCATGAGAGTGTGTGTGTGTACAAAACATATGAGTGAGAGTGTGCTAGAGTGTACAGTGGTGTGAGTGAACTATGAACAGTGAAGGATGAGAGGAGTGTCACTGTATGAGAACAGTATGGGTGTTCAGTGAGGGAAAACAGTGAACCTACAAGATAGTTAACCTAAAACTAAAACTCAGATTTATGAGTTCAACCAATGACAATGTAGATAAACTCAAAACAGTGTGTACAATGTAATCCCAGTTTGTGTGGGTCAATGGTGCACATGGTACATAGCAGTGCAACATAGTACTAAATTCTCAGGTTTAAGGGTGAACCTAGGTAGTTCCCAGGTTTGTTCAGGGTGTTTAATCCCAGGAATTGTGTTTAGCTAACAGTAAACAAGTTCCCAGAAATTCAATTCCCAGGTTTATGAATTGAACCCAGGTTTCAGCTCAAGTGACAGGATATACAAAGTATCATAGTGTTGTGTACAAAATCGAATCATAATCTTAGGAATTAGAAGATAAATGAATGGCAAATGGTTCTCAGTTATACAAGATTTAAAACAGTTCCAATGTGTGTGATTAGCACATTTCACAGGTTAACAAACCAACAGTTATCTACAATTTCCCCACATTTGAATCCCAATCAGTCAATCTCAGTCCAAAGTAAATCCTAACTTGACATCTAATGCTCAAACAATTTAAACCATAGTTAATTTACATGACATTAAATCATTAGAATGAAAAGGGTATGAAGAACAGTGAATTAAATACACTGATACATAGAGTATCAGGAAAATAGGGAAATTGAAATTCAAACATCAAAATTAGTCTAATACTAGGAATTAATGCTTGGTAATGCAAATATAACTTGTGTTCGTGTCTCAGAGTCTAATACGTGTCCACCACAATGACACAAACATGTCAAATTCAATTAAACCCAAAATCAACACAAACTGGACACTATACAGCAGTGCAGCCTCGTTCGTGTGTGCACGCGTGTGGTGCACACGACACAGGCCAAACCAGGACATGAGCTCACAACCCTAGGTTTGCCACACATAGGGCTACCTATGTGTCATCCTGTACCGTCGTGTCGAGTCGCACAGACGTGTCCAAACACGCGTATCAAAACGCGATTTATCGACTGATCAGTCAGTGCAGACCTAGTACGGGCTAGAAAATGTGTCCGACACGACAGAAGAGCATCTCCAACTTGGAGGACCTCGTGTCCGTCATTGCCCCTTGGCCCATGCCAAGTGGCATGACCTGAGTCGTCGTGTCCAATGAGTACGACTCTTCGAATAGCAGGACAGTGCGTGCGGCTGGAACGCGCGTGTTCGTGTCCAGATTTCGACACGACACGACACAAATTAAAACTCAGACAACTGGAAAACATCAACCCACACCTAGATCTAAATTCATATTCAAACACTTTTTAAAAATCAAATCGAAATGCCCTTTGGGGCATTTCATCAAACACCTTGCCTATGGGACTGATACGTGTCCATTTAGGACACGAAATGGACACGAAACCTAGGTTTAGGTTTACCTACAATTAGGGTAGACCTAGGGCTTTCTAAATATGTAAAGAAACTAGAATTTTAATGGTGTTTAAATAGTTTTACCTATTGGTGGCCAAATGCAAGAAAAGCTTCAATAGGGGGTTCTCCTTGCTAGCAAATAGCTCCAAATTGTCCACAAACTGAGATTTAACACCATGAACAGCAAAAATACCTAAATTAGAACCTATTTTAATTTGTTTGAAAGAAAAAGGAATTAAAATGGAATTTTTATGAATTAATGAAGTTGGGAAAATACCTCTTCTTAAACCTGTTCTTTCCTAAAAGAGGCTAGCCCTAAATGGAGGAGAGTATTTATAGGGGGAATCCCTAGGTGGGTTGGCCGGCCACACTAAAGGGAATTAGGGTTTGGCAATAGCTATGGGCTTTGGGCTTTGTTACATAAATTTAGGCTATGTGACTTTCTATTGATCCCAAAACCATAAGTCATGACTTATCTTATCTATTCTATGGTTAACTTGAGTCTAATGACTAACCATGGGTTAAATCTAGTCTAAATAGGGTTACATGACCTAACCAAGTCCAAACACAACTAGGGTTAGCTTCTAGGTTAGTCTACCAAAGTCAATGCTAGTCAAAGTCAACCTAGTCAACCATCATTCAAATAATTCCAAAATAAATCCTAAAAATTCCCATAAATTCAAATAAATCATAATAAATTCAAATAACCTTAAAAATGATAAAAATATCCTCAAAATAGAAATATGGTAGTGACAAATCTACCCTCTTTAAAAGAATTTTGTCCTCGAAATTGAAAGGCGAAATGCAACTGATGAGAAGGATAGAAAGTATACCTCAAGGCCCAAAATGATAAGGTATCGCTCTCGCATCTCATCCTCCCGCTCCCAGGTAGACTCTCCTGGAGAATGATGCCTCCATGCGATGCGAACCAAAGGTATCACCTGGTTCCTCAGAACCTTCTTCCGTCGATCCAGTATCTCCACTAGCTTTTCTGGATAGCTGAGAGAAGCCCCAACCTCAATCTCCGAATGATCGAGCACATGGCTAGGATCAGCCATATACCATCTCAACTGTGATACATAGAATACGTTGTGGACCCCCACTAGTGCAGGTGGCAAGTCTAGCCTGTAAGCCACGTCGCCGACTCTCCCGCTGATAACGAAAGGGCCGATAAAGCGCGGGCTAAGCTTCCCACCTCCACCAAAACGTATCGTACCACGAGTCAGAGATATCCTCAAGAAAACCTAGTCTCCAACCTAATCACAAGCAAGGTCTCAATTTAATTATGAAAAACAAACATGATCAAAATTACAACACAAACCCTAAATCTAATCCTACTCTAATCTGTACCTCAAACTCCAACGGCCTCCGGTGGCTATCGGCCCAGTGCCGATGTCTGTCCTGTGCCACGCAAAGTCTGTCCCTGATGAGATTCACCTTCTCGACTGCGTCAACAACCATCTCTGGTCCCAGTAAAGCTCGCTCACCAACATCATCCCAAGATAAGGGTGTATGACACCTACGCCCGTACAGAGCCTCGAAAGGTGACATCTCAATACTGGCCTAGAAACTGTTGTTGTAAGCAAACTCCACCAAATGTAGATGATCCTCCCAGGAACCTCTAAAGTCCAAGACGCATGTCCGCAGCATATCCTCAAGTGTCTGAATAGTCCTCTCTGACTGTCCGTCTGTCTGGGTGTGGTATGCAGTACTAAACTTGAGTTGAGTGCCCAAACTAGTCTGCAGACTCCTCCAAAAATGGGAAGTAAAGTGACTATCCCGATCTGAGACGATGCTGACCGAAACTCCATGAATTTTGACTATCTGCCGCATATACATTTCCGCAAGCCCCTCTGTAGACGTACCCACCTTGAATGGCAAGAAGTGGGCCGATTTGGTCAACCTGTCAACGATGACCCAAATCGCGTCTTTCCCTCCTGGTGTACATGGCAATCCAGATACGAAATCCATAGTGATATGCTCCCACTTCCACTCGGGAATGGGCAATGGCTGCAACAATCCACAAGGCCTCTACCTCTCTGCCTTGACCTGCTAACAGACCAAGCACCTTGCTACGAAGCGAGCTACCTTCCGCTTCATCCCGTACCACCAAACATGCTCCCTCAGATCTCGGTACATCTTGTTGGCACCAGGGTGTATAGATTACTGAGATCTGTGGGCCTCCTGCAAAACCTGCTCCCTGAGATCTCCGCTGGGCACACATAACCTGGAACCGTACCGCAAGGTACCATCCTCTGCAAGAGAAAACTCACCCTCCACCAATCCTGCTCGAACCAGCTCTCGGAGACACCGCAGAGCAATGTCCTCAAACTGTGTCGCCTTGATCCTCTCCATCAAGTCCGACTGTATCTGCATAACCCACATCTGCATCTGCACTCCGGGCACGATCACCTCAATCCAAAGGCTCTCCAAGTCTGTAAGCAAGTGCCGATCCATAGTCAAACACATGGATATCGGATACCTACTCAAGGCATCGGCAACCACGTTGGCCTTCCCTGGGTGATACTGAAGTGCTATGTCGAAGTCTTTCTTCAACTCTAGCCATCTGCGCTGCCTCATGTTCAGCTCCTTCTGAGTGAACACATACTTTAAGCTCTTGTGATCTGTAAAAATCTCTATCCGCTCTCCATACAGATAGTGGTTCCACAACTTCAGAGCAAATATCACTGCTGTCAGCTCCAGGTCATGGGTAGGGTAGTTCTTCTCATGGGGACATAATTTCCTGGAAGCATAGGCAATCACTTTCCCATGCTGTTGTAAGACACAACCCAGCCCCTTCCCTGAAGCGTCACTATAAATAGTGAATCCCCCTGATCCTGAAGGCAATGTCAGAATCGGAGCTGTCGTAAGCCGCTTCGTCAACTCATCAAAAGCTGCCTGACACTCCTCTGACCAAACAAACTCAGCATCCTTCCGGGTCAACCGAGTCAACGGCTCTGCAACCCGGGAGAAATCCTGCACAAATCTCCGATAATATCCTGCCAGCCCCAGGAAACTCCTGATCTCTGCAACTGAAGTCGGCGCTGTCCATGCCTCAACTGCTACGATCTTCTTGGGGTCAACTGAGATCCCATCTCCAGTCACCACATGCCCCAAAAAGTCAACCCGGTCCAAGAAGAACTCACACTTGGAGAGCTTCCCATAAAGCTGCTCCTTCCTCAGAGTCTCCAGCACTATCCTCAAATGCTCCTCCTCAGTCTTGGAATACACCAAGACGTCGTCGATGAACACCACCACAAACTGATCTAGGTACTGGTGGAACACCTTGTTCATTAGGTTCATAAACACTGCTGGTGCATTGGTTAGCCCAAACGGCATAACCAAAAACTCAAACTGCCCGTACCGCATCCTGAAAGCGGTCTTGGGAATATCCTCCCTCTTCACCTTCACCTGGTGATATCCTGATCTCAGATCAATCTTGGAAAATACCCGAACTCCGCTCAACTGGTCAAAAAGATCATCGATCCGCGGCAGTGGGTATCTCTTCTTGATCGTCAGGTTGTTGAGTGCCCTGTAGTCAATACACATCCGTACTGACCCATCCTTCTTCGGTACAAACAATACTGGTACACCCCATGGCAACAAACTCGAACGAATGAATCCCTTGTCCTGCAGCTCATCCACCTGCTTCTTCAGCTCCACCAACTCACTGTTGTTCACCCGATAGACATGCTGAGAGATGGGTTCCGCTCCAGGAACCAAGTCTATCGAGAACTCAATGTCTCTGTCTGGGGGCGATCCAGGCAATACCTCTAAAAAAACATCCATATACTCTGCTATCAAGGGGTGTGGAATCGTCTGCTCCTCAACCGAGACTCCGCAGAAAACTCCGCTGCTCTGCTCCGCCTGACGTCTGGAGTACTCGAACTCTGGCTCCCCCGGCACTCTGAAGAGAACTATACCCCCTCTGCAATCAATGCTAGCGTGGTGCCTGCTCAACCAATCCATACCGAGTACTATATCGTAGTTCGGCAATGGCATTACGAGCAGGCTCAGCTCCAACTCACGGCCTCCCAAAATAACACTCCGTCCCTTACAAACATCACTCATGAGGATAATGCCACCCCCGATCATGGTCTTGTAAGCCCTAGGCAACGATTTAGCTATGAAACCGTGTCTAATTATAAATGATACTGATATGAAGCTATGCGAAGCACCAGAATCGAATAATGAAAAAGCTGGACTGGAGTCGAGAAGAACCGAACCTGCGATCAGCTCTCCTATCACCTCTGTATCTCCGGCCGCCATGGCGAAAGCTCGCCCCTGCTAGCCTTCCCTGGCCTGCTGCTGGTGCTGGACGAACCTCTGCTGCTATATCGACAGGGCTGGTCCCCTCTGCTGGCCTGCCGGAGCTCTGACTGCTGCTCCCTGAGCTGCTCGTCCCATGCGACACTCCCTCATTTGGTGGTCTGCTGAACCACACACTAAGCACTGGCCTAGCCTCTTCCAGCACTCATTGAAGACATACCAGGGCTTCTTGTAGTAAGCACAAGTAATAACCCGTCTCTGGCCCTGCTGGTGCTGTCTCGGCTGCTGTTGCTGTCTCTGCTGGAATGGCTGCGGTTGGAACTGCCTCGGCTGCTGGTGCTGAAAGTGAGGCCTCTTGGCCTGGCCTCCGCTGCTGCTGCCCCCAACTGGGTCTCGCCCCCTCTTGAGCCTAAGCTCAAGATCATTCTCAGCCAATAAGGCTCCCGTCAAAATCTCCTCAAAAGTGGCATCCCTGTTGCCCTTGGTCAAGGACTTGACTTCCTTGACCAAATGTAAAACCCCTTAATTTTCAAAATTTTATTTATTAAATAATATTGCATGATTTAATTGCTTTTCTATAATTATATAAAGGAATTATTTATATGTGTGACTATATATTGGGTTGTGTGTTTGCCCCTGGTTTTTCTTAGACCTTAATCCTTAAACCAAACCCTAATCTATTTTTTTAGTCTCTATTTAATTAAGAATGAATTTACATGTTTATGTATACTTAGAATGCTAATTAATTTCTTAACCAACCTTAACCCATTCTTTACCACATGAATTTTGGTTTCCACAAAGTATGGATCTCTTGTAACCAAATGATAACCACTCCTCCCTTTCATTTTTTCGGCCACACAACTCCTCTTTCCCCTCCACTTTTCGGCCACACCACCACTTCTTCCCCCTCCATTTTTCGGCTACCCGAGAACTCCCCTTCCCTCCTATCTCGGCCGGCGTGCGTTCAGCGAAGAGATCACCTCGTCCTCGGCGTTCAGGCCATCTCCGGCGGCGCCATCACCATCGTAGCGTAGCCCCGACTCCCTGCAGTCGGCAGGTATGACCCCGAGCCTCCACGTGGCTCTGCCACGTGGATATCCCCTTTGCAACTTAGAACCCTAATTTCTATATAATTTCCTGTTTTATTCATTGATTAATGATTTGATTAAGGAAGAATTAATGATTATTAAGTAGTATTATTAATGTTAAATGATTGTTAACAAAGTGTAGATTCTGTAATAAATTGTAGAGAATTTATTATGAATTATTATGATTTTATTTGAATTAATTAATGACTGTGAAATAATTATTTGGTGTAATTATGGCTGTGTGATTAATTAATTAAGGATAAATTGATAGTAATTTGTACCTAAATTATTAGTCCATTGATTAGAGACATTAGTATAGATTCTATATTAATTGTATCAGATTTTTATACAAATTATTCGTATTTATTAAGTATTTTAACTGATGTCAATGAAGCAGTTTTTGTGTAAATTTTCACAGAATTATATATTCTGTTTTGATTTTTTTGAATTTAATCCATTAGGAATCACTCGATATGATCTATACATAAATTGTAGGTAATTATGTAAACTAATTACTGTTAAATTTTCAAGATTTAATAAATAGTTTAGATATTTTATTTATATTTTAAACTGTGAATTACTGATTCTAAATGACTGTTTATTTACACTGTTTTGGATTTTTATTAATTAATTCATTAAGAATTAATTAATGAGTGTTATACAAAACTTGTAGATAATAATTATACCTATTTACTGTAAAATTTTCAAAAGAGAATAATTATGTTTAGTATTTATTTGGCATTAAACCAGAGTTAAATATATTTGATTATGTAATTAGTTCAATATTAGTTTTAATTTATAATAATTATAAATTATTATTGGTAATGCTCATAAATGTATAGTCACTGTTAGAAATGTTATTTTCTGTGATTTATGATTTTTCCCAATTTATTAGTGAATTTTTAACATTTAATTCTAATTATAATAGCTAAATTGGTAATTTCTATATATTAGTAGTTAAATGTTTTTAATTACTTATAAATTAGGTAAATAATATTAAAAATATTATTTCCAGTGGGATTTCATGGAAAAGTGTTTTCTAACCAAATTTAGACTTGCCATTATTTATTAATTAGTATTTATAATTAATGGGAATTTGTGAATGCATGTGTTTCTTAATTGTTTAACTAATTAGTTGTAAGTAATTTATTAATTATTAAATTATTAATTGTATTAATAATTTCAGAATATAAAAGTATAATAATAAGTGCTTCATACTTATTATTGTATGATATTATTCATATCTATTAGTAATGATTAGCTAGTAGTAATGGTTTGAATATTAATTATCGATTAATTATCAATTAAATGTATAGTTTAATTTGGTTAATTAGTATTGAATTAGGGTTAATGTTATTGTAGGATTATTCATTTCTCGGAACTTGGACTCGATACCAGACTCGGACTTTCAGCTATTGGACACAGGCAAGTACACCTTGCTTGACTTTACTACGCAGTATTACATTTGACCATTTATTACAGTTGTGTGCACTCGTCACCATTTATGACTACCCTGTCAATAGTTAGTATAACATGACACATCTCAGACACGCATCACATATGAGTGAGTTGAGTGCAGAGATTTTGTGTTGATTGGCCATTAACATGTGATCTTGAGTTGTAGCAGTGGTTAGTTACATTATATGTATATTGCCGTCTTGCAAATTATTTGTACCGTGTATACGGTATAGGTATTCATTGGGTGGGGAGAGTCTACTAGTGGTGTATGAGAATTCTGTTTCCAATGTACGCTGGATGCTCGTAGCCCCTCGTTCTCAAACCGTAGAACGCTTGGTGGACGTTTCTTCTTCTTCTCCCCCTCTCATGTGCCACTAGAGATGTCTCAAAATGCATTTACACTTAGATGGTTAGAACACCTTTAATTGTGTACTACGTATTTCCTGTCCTTGTTTGGTTAAGGAATTACTTAGTAACATATTTATTTAGTTATTTTTACTTTACTGCTCAGTATTATCTTGCATGTCATATTTCCTGTGTACTTGTTATGTCCCTCTGAGGACCTGGTATCTTTTCCAGAGCTTGACGAGGATTCCTACCCGACTGATTACGGAGTAGCTGGATTAGACGACGACCTTGAGGTGGAGCCACAGCCTTGATCCTTTGGAGGCTAGCTTTATCTTCTGATGTGGGTTCATTTCCTGTATTCAGTTATTTCCTACTTTCCATTTTATTTCATTCCAGATGTACTGTTCAGTGTTTGGTCTTTCTTTTGACATTTATTGTGACTCTGGAGACTCTCTTTACAGTTATCTATTATTTGTTTCATGGATGAGACTAGATTTTACCTGCCTGTGTTGTTAATATTATTAGTCTTACTTCAGCGTAATACGACTAGTCATAGTCCATTAAATTGGGTTAACTATGTCTGATCGTACAGCTGGCATGCCACGTGTTCCCGATCCGATTATTTGGAACTGGGGCGTGACATATTTTAGTGGTGGCCCATGCAGGTCAATGAAATTTGTTTGGTTACGTTACTGTACCAGACAAGCCTGCAAATTAAGTTTAGAATATAGGGTCTCATCCATACTTGATTATATCATTCTTGAATATCCTTGAACAAAATCTTTTGCATCTCGTTTGTTTCCGTCCTATTCTTAATTCCTTCTATCATATCTCTGCAGAATCATGAATTTGAGGAGTGGACGTACCGCTGTCGGTGGAGACAACCAGTCATCTGGTACGGATGAACAGTCCGCAAGGGTAGTTC
Organism: Iris pallida; assembly: GCA_029216955.1. Taxonomy (NCBI): domain Eukaryota; kingdom Viridiplantae; phylum Streptophyta; class Magnoliopsida; order Asparagales; family Iridaceae; genus Iris; species Iris pallida. The sequence continues at coordinate 5,565,704 of JANAVB010032219.1, read as the reverse complement.
CAACTCACCCTTTGCTTCCAGGGCAGACGTCTCAGCCAGTTGGTGCACAACCGACTGGGGTACCACCACCTCCCCCGCAGAACCCTCAGATACCATTTGGAGTGCCCCCGACTGTGCCACCAGACAGTCAGGCGCAGATGTTTCAGTTCATGCACATGATGATGCAAGAACAGAGGCAAGAAGCAGCTGAGCAGAGGCGGGAAGCTACTGAGATGAGGCAAGGATTCCTGGCAGCTATGGAGAGAATGACAGCACCAGCACCTGTACCAGCTCCGACACAAGCTCCCGCGAGACCAGCGCGGGTAGGTTCAGTGAAGGACTACGTGCAGATGGACCCCAAACCTTACAAAGGGAATGAGACTCCGGAGGAGACCACTAATTGGATCGCCAGCACCAAGAAGAAATTACAGGCATCTCAGTTGTCAGAAGATTTATGGATGACTGGCGTAAGAACTCAGCTGGAGGGGAATGCCCATCACTGGTGGGATTCTATGGAGCGTCAGTTGGGTACCCGTCAGTCGTGGGAACAGTTTCTGGAGTTCTTTGATAAGAAGTACTTTCCTGCTACTGTGAAGAATGCTTTATACAACCAGTTCCTGTACCTGGAGCAGGGAAACAAGACAGTGGATGAGTACGACTCGGAGTTTAGTCGTCTCAGCAAATATGGGGAGGTGCTGATCCCCACCGATCTGGAGAAAGCTAAGAGGTTCCACAACGGACTGAGACAGGAGTTACAACAATTTACCAGCACTCAGTCCCGAGTCTCTTATTCTGAGGTGCTGACGGAGGCCAGAATCCAAGAGTCAATTGTCAAGGGAAGGCAACACCAGCAGAGGAGCCAGCAAGTACAGCAGAAGATGCAGCAAGGAGGTCCTATTCGGCGACCTATGGGACATCAGCAGCATCAGAGGACTGGACCCTATCAGTCGAAGGAGCTCCCAACTTGTCATTACTGTGGCAAGAAGGGTCACTTGGAGAGAGAGTGCAGAAGGAGGCTGGGTACTTGCTTAGCCTGTGGTTCGGGTCAGCATCAGGCTCGAGATTGCCCGATTCGGGGAGCTATTGTGCCAGTAGGAGGACAGAAGCCACCAGCATCAGGAGGTCAGCAGAGAGGACCTATACTCCCTTCCCAGTCAGCACAGTTTGAGAAGGCCAAGCAGCAGGCAGGAAACAAGAAGCAGGGTCAGATCTTTGCTCTCACTCAGGGAGAGGAAGAAGCAGTAGGAGAGGCTATCACAGGTACTATCTTAGTAGGTTCATTGCCTGCTACAGTATTATTTGATTCTGGTGCTACCCTGTCTTTCATATCATCTAGATTTGTAGCTGTGCATAGGATAGCTACTTCTACTATGCCTAAGAGTTGGAATATTATTACTGGTGGAGGTTTAGTACCTGTAAATAGTTCGTGTAGAGCCTGTTCGGTAGTTATTTGTGGCAGGGAGATGAGAGCTCGACTTTTGGTATTTCCTATGCCAACTTATGACGTAGTGCTGGGTATGGATTGGCTTAGTCAATATCATGCGATATTGGACTGCCACAAGGGTTGTGCTATATTTAGACCGCCAGGCCAGCCGGAGTTTGAATTTCAGAGAGGAAGCATTGAGAAGGGAGTCTCTCAGTATCAGGGAGCCTGCATGGCGATGGAGGTGGCCCCGCCACCGATCATTGATGAGTTTTCTGATGTCTTTCCTGATGATCTGCCGGGACTACCACCCGACAGAGAGGTTGAGTTCACCATTGAGCTCATACCAGGAGCGGCACCAATCTCTTCAAATGTCTATCGATTGGCGAAGAAGGAGCTAGATGAAATGAAGGTACAGTTGCAGGAGTTGCAAGACAAAGGATTTATCAGACCAAGTGCATCACCATGGGGAGCCCCAGTCTTGTTTGTGCCAAAGAAAGATGGAATAGTTCGCATGTGCATTGATTATAGGGCTCTTAATACTGTGACAATCAAGAACAAGTATCCCCTGCCCAGAATTGATAATCTATTTGACCAGCTGACAGGAGCCCAGGTATTCTCGAAGATTGATCTGAGATCGGGATACCATCAAGTGAAAGTTCGGAGGGAAGACATCCAGAAGACGGCATTCAGGACTCGGTATGGTCATTATGAGTTCTTAGTAATGCCCTTTGGTTTGACTAATGCACCTGCTGTGTTCATGAATTTAATGAACAGAGTATTCCATGAATATCTTGACAAATTTGTCGTAGTATTTATCGACGACATTTTGGTGTATTCAAAGAACCATGAAGAGCATAAGGATCACTTGAGGAAGGTGCTGGAGGTCTTGAGGCATCAGAAGTTATATGCGAAGCTGAGTAAGTGTGAATTTTTGCTAGATCATGTTTCATTTCTTGGACATGTTATCTCAGGGAAAGGCATAGAAGTGGATCCGACGAAGATATCAGCAGTGGAGTCGTGGCCAACTCCAACCGATGTTTCAGAGATACGAAGTTTTCTAGGGCTTGCCGGATATTACCGGAGGTTCGTAGAGAATTTTGCAAGGATTGCGGAGCCCATGACCAAGTTGACCCGCAAGGATCAGAAGTTCGAATGGACGGAAGAATGCCAAGCTGCCTTTGATGAATTGAAGAGGCGCCTTACTACTGCACCAGTTTTGACCATTCCATCAGGACCAGGAGGTTTTGTCATCTATAGCGATGCATCCGGAAAGGGATTAGGATGCGTCTTGATGCAACATGGGAAGGTAGTAGCATATGGTTCTCGGCAGTTGAGGACCCATGAGAAGAATTATCCCACGCACGACTTAGAGCTTGCGGCGGTGATATTTGCCCTGAAGCTTTGGAGACATTATCTGTATGGAGAAACGGTGGAGGTATATACAGATCATAAGAGCCTCAAGTATGTCTTTACTCAGAAAGATTTAAATTTGAGGCAGAGGCGTTGGCTTGAGTTGATGGCAGATTTTGATATAGAGTTACAGTACCATCCAGGGAAGGCTAATTCAGTAGCAGATGCATTGAGCCGAAAACCTATGGCGCACTTCTTGACATCACAAAAGGAGTTGCTATACGATTTGGAGAAGATGGGCATTGAAGTTGTTAGGCCTGGAGGAGTTGCGCAGATGATGAATATTCAGGTTCAGTCTTCATTAGTAGAGAGGATCAAGGCGACTTTACCCACAGATGCCAGATATCAGAGGCTTCGACAGAGGACAGAGCAGGGACTGCAGACTGGATTGAGGATTCACGAAGACGGGACCTTGAGGTGTGGTGATCGCCTCTATGTTCCTAATGGGGAGATCAGGCAGGAGCTGATGGCAGAGGCTCATAGCTCGATTTATTCTATTCATCCAGGAGGTACAAAGATGTACATGGACCTGAGACAGCACTACTGGTGGCATGGAATGAAACGTGAGATAGCACGTTTCGTGGCGAAGTGTTTGGTGTGTCAGCAAGTCAAAGCTGAACATCAGAGATCCGCAGGATTGTTGCAACCGCTTCCGATACCTGAGTGGAAGTGGGAGCACATCACTATGGATTTCGTTACGGGATTTCCGAGGAGCCCAGCTGGACGAGATGCAGTTTGGGTGATTGTGGACAGATTATCGAAGTCTGCTCATTTCATACCATTTCGAGTGGGGCAATCTACAGAGGTATTGGCAGACTTATATATGAAGGAGATAGTGCGATTACATGGAGTACCAGTCAGTATAGTCTCTGATCGAGATACAAGATTCACATCGCACTTCTGGAAGAGCATGCAGGAAAGTCTGGGCACAAGACTGAAGTTCAGCACAGCTTATCACCCTCAGACGGACGGGCAGTCAGAGCGTACCATTCAGACGTTGGAGGACATGTTGAGAGCTTGCATGTTGGATTTTGGTGGATCCTGGGAGGATCACTTGCACTTGGTAGAATTCTCTTACAACAATAGCTACCAGGCAAGTATCCAGATGGCCCCTTTTGAAGCATTGTACGGAAGGAAGTGTCGATCGCCAGTATGTTGGGGTGATGTAGGCGAGAGACAGATATTAGGACCAGAGTTGGTGACTCGTACAGTAGATACAGTCAAGAAGATTCAGGGACATCTACGAGCAGCACAGGACCGGCAGAAATAGTGGGCAGACACTCATAGGCGACCTCTTGAGTTCAAGGAAGGAGATCATGTGTTCTTGAGAATCTCCCCGACTAGAGGTACGATCAGATTTGGAGTCAGAGGAAAGCTCAGCCCAAGGTACATCGGACCATTCGATGTGTTGGAGAAAGTTGGCGAGGTTGCATACAGATTGGCACTTCCGCAGTCATTGGAAGGCGTCCATGATGTATTTCATGTCTCCCAGTTGAGGAAGTATGTGGCAGACCCTAACCACATACTTGATCATTCAGAGATCACCGTGGGACCGACCTTGTCCTACGAGGAGCAGCCTGTGGAGATCCTAGACCGCAGAGAGAAAGTGTTGAAGGGGAAGACCATTCGACTAGTCCGAGTTGCGTGGAAACACCATTCTCCGGGCGAATCGACTTGGGAGCGGGAAGATTCTATTCTGGAGCGTTTTCCATACCTTCGTGAGGCGTCTGGTATGACTAAATTCTGTTAATAATTGCTCTCTAGATTCTGCTTAATTTAGTTTGTAAATTGCCTAGAATTAGAATTGTGATTGTGTGATTCTTTTACCCTAGCTTGTTTCAATTTCGAGGACGAAATTTTAATAAGTTGGGGAGAATGTAAAACCCCTTAATTTTCAAAATTTTATTTATTAAATAATATTGCATGATTTAATTGCTTTTCTATAATTATATAAAGGAATTATTTATATGTGTGACTATATATTGGGTTGTGTGTTTGCCCCTGGTTTTTCTTAGACCTTAATCCTTAAACCAAACCCTAATCTATTTTTTTAGTCTCTATTTAATTAAGAATGAATTTACATGTTTATGTATACTTAGAATGCTAATTAATTTCTTAACCAACCTTAACCCATTCTCTACCACATGAATTTTGGTTTCCACAAAGTATGGATCTCTTGTAACCAAATGATAACCACTCCTCCCTTTCATTTTTTCGGCCACACAACTCCTCTTTTCCCTCCACTTTTCGGCCACACCACCACTTCTTCCCCCTCCATTTTTCGGCTACCCGAGAACTCCCCTTCCCTCCTATCTCGGCCGGCGTGCGTTCAGCGAAGAGATCACCTCGTCCTCGGCGTTCAGGCCATCTCCGGCGGCGCCATCACCATCGTAGCGTAGCCCCGACTCCCTGCAGTCGGCAGGTACGACCCCGAGCCTCCACGTGGCTCTGCCACGTGGATATCCCCCTTGCAACTTAGAACCCTAATTTCTATATAATTTCCTGTTTTATTCATTGATTAATGATTTGATTAAGGAAGAATTAATGATTATTAAGTAGTATTATTAATGTTAAATGATTGTTAACAAAGTGTAGATTCTGTAATAAATTGTAGAGAATTTATTATGAATTATTATGATTTTATTTGAATTAATTAATGACTGTGAAATAATTATTTGGTGTAATTATGGCTGTGTGATTAATTAATTAAGGATAAATTGATAGTAATTTGTACCTAAATTATTAGTCCATTGATTAGAGACATTAGTATAGATTCTATATTAATTGTATCAGATTTTTATACAAATTATTCGTATTTATTAAGTATTTTAACTGATGTCAATGAAGCAGTTTTTGTGTAAATTTCCACAGAATTATATATTCTGTTTTGATTTTTTTGAATTTAATCCATTAGGACTCACTCAATATGATCTATACATAAATTGTAGGTAATTATGTAAACTAATTACTGTTAAATTTTCAAGATTTAATAAATAGTTTAGATATTTTATTTATATTTTAAACTGTGAATTACTGATTCTAAATGACTGTTTATTTACACTGTTTTGGATTTTTATTAATTAATTCATTAAGAATTAATTAATGAGTGTTATACAAAACTTGTAGATAATAATTATACCTATTTACTGTAAAATTTTCAAAAGAGAATAATTATGTTTAGTATTTATTTGGCATTAAACCAGAGTTAAATATATTTGATTATGTAATTAGTTCAATACTAGTTTTAATTTATAATAATTATAAATTATTATTGGTAATGCTCATAAATGTATAGTCACTGTTAGAAATGTTATTTTCTGTGATTTATGATTTTTCCCAATTTATTAGTGAATTTTTAACATTTAATTCTAATTATAATAGCTAAATTGGTAATTTCTATATATTAGTAGTTAAATGTTTTTAATTACTTATAAATTAGGTAAATAATATTAAAAATATTATTTCCAGTGGGATTTCATGGAAAAGTGTTTTCTAACCAAATTTAGACTTGCCATTATTTATTAATTAGTATTTATAATTAATGGGAATTTGTGAATGCATGTGTTTCTTAATTGTTTAACTAATTAGTTGTAAGTAATTTATTAATTATTAAATTATTAATTGTATTAATAATTTCAGAATATAAAAGTATAATAATAAGTGCTTCATACTTATTATTGTATGATATTATTCATATCTATTAGTAATGATTAGCTAGTAGTAATGGTTTGAATATTAATTATCGATTAATTATCAATTAAATGTATAGTTTAATTTGGTTAATTAGTATTGAATTAGGGTTAATGTTATTGTAGGATTATTCATTTCTCGGAACTTGGACTCGATACCAGACTCGAACTTTCAGCTATTGGACACAGGCAAGTACACCTTGCTTGACTTTACTACGCAGTATTACATTTGACCATTTATTACAGTTGTGTGCACTCATCACCATTTATGACTACCCTGTCAATAGTTAGTATAACTTGACACATCTCAGACACGCATCACATATGAGTGAGTTGAGTGCAGAGATTTTGTGTTGATTGGCCATTAACATGTGATCTTGAGTTGTAGCAGTGGTTAGTTACATTATATGTATATTGCCGTCTTGCATATTATTTGTACCGTGTATATGGTATAGGTATTCATTGGGTGGGGAGAGTCTACTAGTGGTGTATGAGAATTTTGTTTCCAATGTACGCTGGATGCTCGTAGCCCCTCGTTCTCAAACCGTAGAACGCTTGGTGGACGTTTCTTCTTCTTCTCCCCCTCTCATGTGCCACTAGAGATGTCTCAAAATGCATTTACACTTAGATGGTTAGAACACCTTTAATTGTGTACTACGTATTTCCTGTCCTTGTTTGGTTAAGGAATTACTTAGTAACATATTTATTTAGTTATTTTTACTTTACTGCTCAGTATTATCTTGCATGTCATATTTCCTGTGTACTTGTTATGTCCCTCTGAGGACCTGGTATCTTTTCCAGAGCTTGACGAGGATTCCTACCCGACTGATTACGGAGTAGCTGGATTAGACGACGACCTTGAGGTGGAGCCACAGCCTTGATCCTTTGGAGGCTAGCTTTATCTTCTGATGTGGGTTCATTTCCTGTATTCAGTTATTTCCTACTTTCCATTTTATTTCATTCCAGATGTACTGTTCAGTGTTTGGTCTTTCTTTTGACATTTATTGTGACTCTGGAGACTCTCTTTACAGTTATCTATTATTTGTTTCATGGATGAGACTAGATTTTACCTGCCTGTGTTGTTAATATTATTAGTCTTACTTCAGCGTAATACGACTAGTCATAGTCCATTAAATTGGGTTAACTATGTCTGATCGTACAGCTGGCATGCCACGTGTTCCCGATCCGATTATTTGGAAACCCTTCCGGAACCTCTGGGCCTTCGCCGTCTCGCTCAAGCCCTCTACGAATCTGTCGAGGCGGCTGAACTCCCCTGCGTACTCCTCTACTGACAGGCTCCCCTGAACTAAGCTCTCGAACTGCGACCCCAAGACTCGGAGGCTGAATCTGGAAAGAACTTCTTCTTAAAAAAGCCCTTGAACTCCTCCCAAGTCTGTCCAGCTACCCCCACCCTGGGGTCTGACTGATACCAGGTGTGAGCAAGATCTCGCATCCGGCTAGCTGCTGCCTCTATCTGGATATCTGCCGGTATCCGGGCAAGGCAGAAGATCTCCTCTATATGCTCGATCCACTCGTCAGCATATAGGATCCCCTCCGTCCCCAGGAAGTCTCTGGGGCTCATCTTTTGGAACTGCTCTATCCCCGGTGTCCTCGGGTACTGAACCACTGGTCGGGCTGCGACTGTCGTAAGGGCCAACTATATGCCCCTGTCATGTCGGGCCTGTTGCTGGTCCATAAACTGCTGGAAGTAGGCGAACATCTGTGCCGCATCCACGTATCCTGTAGGTGGCGGCTGCTGGAACTACATCTCTGGGATGACTGGGTCCTGCCTCCTAGCTGGTGGAGGCATACCCCCTGCTGCTGCTACTGAAGCCCCAATACGAGCAAAGGTGACAGGAGCTGCAGTCTCTTGTCTCTGTTGAACTGGCTGAGAGGTAGCAGTCCCCTTTAGAGCATCACCATGAATGGTATGCTGCGACCGCGTCTCCACTATCCTGAAGACAGACCAACAAGAGTATCAATTTCTGAGAAAGAAGCGATATAACAAAGGCGGACAGTTAAAATTCAAAAGAATCAGTTGACAATAAGGATTTAGATGGCAATAAAAGAGTTTTTCCTAATGTGATTGAGTACCTGGAAAACTAATATCCTATATCCTACTACAGACTGTAGTGATATTCTGGTTCGAATACCACTACACTTCTAGTCTAGACCTGCATGGGCCACCACTAAAAATGTGTCACGACCCGCACCCTAGAGTAAGGGCACGAGACATGGGTACGTCCGGCCTACGCCGCAGTGTCGGCGGTAGAACGCTGTCCTAGTTTACAACATCTAACAATATAATTCTAAGCATTTTATACTCCCCGAATGGGGGTGACATAGCAGAATGTAAACTCAATCACAACTAAGGAAGAAGAAGCACGATATGATATAGAACTCAAAGAAATACAGATGATCAGAAGAGTCTAAGATAACATCTCAGTAAATATCCAGAAATACAAGTCTCAACTACTGAATATGAAAGAATATATACAACCCAGATCTCAAGACAGAAATAAAGTCTAACTAAACTAGTCTCAAGACAACATAAGTAAGATAAAGCCTAACTAAACTAGTCTAGGCAGTAGGGGTAAAGTCATCAGCTAGAGCTGGGTCCTCCTGAGAGTCCAGCTCACAAGTGTCGTCTAGGGCTGTCCCGTAGAAGGTATCAACACAGGCCTCCTCCTTGTCCTCTGTAATATTTTCAACAGGTCCAGTCAGGACAGGAGCGAGCACAATACATCTCAACAGATCATAGCAGGTTAGAAAATATAATCATGCAGTAAAGTAAGATACATGAACTAAAAGAAATACAGTATGTAACTGAGAGAGAACTGTAATAGAAATATCTACTATAAATAGAGACTAACAGTGACTAGTGAGTCAGAGTACAATATAGACATATAAATGGCATAGGAGATTCTGATGCTACACTATGGAAAGATTCTGATGCTACACTACTTGGATATTATTCATATGTCTACTTCTACTCCCCCGTACCCTAAATCAATACACAAGGATCCAGCCAGGTTATATTATGATTTCATACAATGGCCCACAAGGGGTGATACATGGTATGCCCATAAATGGGTGATTCTAGGAATGCCCATAAATAGGAGATTCAAGTAGACTCTGTGATCATGAGAGTACATGTCACAAGTGATCAATAAACCATGAAGCATAGTGATACACAATGTAAGTGAAACGTACAGAACATGTTATATCCGATGCTCCTGAAGGATAACATCTCAAGAAGGGATCCATATAGTACTAATCCGTGTGACCAACGTGACAGTATCAAGTAAAGTAATTTAAAACAGGAAAATAATTCTAAACAGGATATAAAATGATCAGAGAATGTATTCGCCTGGTATTTGAGTGTCCGGATGAAATATACTGTCCGAGGAGAGGTATCTGGCTCCTAATTAGAACAGCACAAGTCACAACAAGTCTACAATGATAACAAGATGCAATTTAATGCATTCTAAATGAATCTAGGTCAATCTAGGCCAAAGTCAACTCTTGGTCAACTCTGGTCAACCATAGAAGTCAAACTAGGTCAACTATGGTCAAACTAGGTCTAACAATCTAAATTAGGTCAAACAAGTTATTCTAGGAGCCAGATACCTATGTATACAAGTAGGTCTAACAATCTAGGTCAACCATAGAAGTCAAACTAGGTCAACTATGGTCAAACTAGGTCTAACAATCTAGGTCAATCACTTGTATACATATGTATATATACATTACATTACATTACACTATACTACATATACTTTATATAGATGTATGTGTATAGAGAGGTAGAGAATGAAGCGAGTGACAATGTGTGTGTATACAAGTGAGTATGTGTGTGTGCATGAGAGTGTGTGTGTGTACAAAACATATGAATGAGAGTATGCTAGAGTGTACAGTAGTGTGAGTGAACTGTGAACAGTGAAGGGTGAGAGGAGTGTCACTGTGTGAGAACAGAGTGGGTGTTCAGTGAGGGAAAACAGTGAACCCACATGACAGTTAACCTAAAACTAAAACTCAGATTTATGAGTTCAACCAATGACAGTGTAGATAAACTCAAAACAGTGTGTACAATGTAATCCCAGTTTGTGTGGGTCAATGGTGCACATGGTACATAGCAGTGCAACATAGTACTAAATTATCAGGTTTAAGGGTGAACCTAGGTAGTTCCCAGGTTTGTTCAGGGTGTTTAATCCCAGGAATTGTGTTTAGCTAACAGTAAACAAGTTCCCAGGAATTCAATTCCCAGGTTTATGAATTGAACCCAGGTTTCAGCTCAAGTGACAGGATATACAAAGTATCATAGTGTTGTGTACAAAATCGAATCATAATCTTAAGAATTAGAAAATAAATGAATGGTAAATGGTTCTCAGTTATACAAGATTTAAAACAGTTCCAATGTGTGTGATTAGCACATTTCACAGGTTAACAAACCAACAGTTATCCACAATTTCCCCACATTCAAATCCCAATCAGTCAATCTCAGTCCAAAGTAAATCCTAACATGACATCTAATGCTCAAACAATTTAAACCATAGTTAATTTATATGACATTAAATCATTAGAATGAAAAGGGTATGAAGAACAGTAAATTAAATACACTGATACATAGAGTATCAGGAAAATTAGGAAATTGAAATTCAAACATCAAAATCAGTCTAATACTAGGAATTAATGATTGGTAATGCAAATATAACTTGTGTTCATGTCTCAGAGTCCAATACGTGTCACCACAATGACACAAACGTGTCAAATTCAATTAAACCCAAAATCAACACAAACTGGACACTGCACAGCAGTGCAGCCTCGTACGTGTGTGCATGCGTGTCGTGCACACGACACAGGCCAAACCAGGACACGATCTCACAACCCTAGGTTCGCCACACATAGGGCTACCTACATGTCACCCTGCACCGCCGTGTCGAGTCGCACAGACGTGTCCAAACACGCGTATCAGAACGCGATTTATTGACTGATCAGTCAGTGCAAACCTAGTGCAGGCTGGAAAACGTGTCCGACACGACACGAGGAAAAAAAAATTATTTGCCACATATTTGGCTATTTATTAGATGAAAAAATGTCACTAGGTATTTTTTAGGTGTATATTATTTGTCTTTACTGCTATTATGTATATTATTGAACCACTTTACTCTATAATTTGATACACCTTTCAAGCTTGCAAATCAACAACTGATTATGCTTTGTCTTATAGCTTGCAATAAATAGTTATTCATTTACATAAATTAGTGATTGCTACTTTGAATGTATATTGTACCTTATGGCCAGAATCTTTAGATAAAACCTTCTGTAGTATATGTTGGAAGTTCATTTCATTTTTCACATATGACAATTTTTTTAAAATTAATCATATATCTAATTTTACTTTTATAAATAAATTTCTTGTATCTATATTGGAGTGTCTTCCTTCATATTTGATTAATTAATGACTGACTGTATATTTATTTTTAGTTGACTTCACACTTGCGGAACTTAAATTATTATGGGAAAAACAGAGAAGCAATTTCTGAGACCATCAAAACAATGGTTAGTTGCAGTCGAGCAAATTTTAGATCTATACCATATTAATTGCCACATTTTTGGCTATTTACTTTATTAGATATATTTTTGTCTTGGTTTGTCTTTTGCCATCTTGTAAAAATATTTGTTTCTAGTTTGTTAATCAACCATAAAACTAGTTTGAATCTATTACTGACACTTTGATAACCTTGTATATTCCTCCTTGGATGGAGTAGTACTCTATTGAAATGATTGGGGTTTTCATATTCTAACTAATGGGCAAGCTTCAAAAAACTTGATAACATACAACACCTATATAAATGGTCTATGTAAGAAAAAAAAAAGAGTTGACGAAGCCACAGAGCACATGGATCAGATGATAGAGGAAGGTTTGAGTACTGATAATCTCATTCATTCAATTATGTATAGATCATAGACTCAAAATATCATTCTCTTCGTGTTTTTCTTTTCAACAGAAAGAGAACGAAGAATTTAAAGTTTGTATCAATGCATTGGTAGCAGTAACACCCAGTTTTCCAAATGAGGGTAATTTTGAACTTTTGTAATTATAATTACTATTATTGATATTTATATCACATTATGAATTTTGGTTTTTTTTAATCAATTTAAAATTGTTTTAAGTCATGACTTGTGATTTTGATGTGCTGCTAGTAAAACCTTAGAGACTGTCTGACCTAGAGCCTAACCATGTGATTGGAATATTTATTTATCATTTTTAGCCTAGGGATAATTTGGTCATTTTGACTTATTGGAATTATTTGATTAATTATTGGAGTGGTGATTGTTATTTTTGACTTTGACTAGTTGGAACTTTGTAGGCTAACCTAGATGTTGACTCTAGCTATGGTGACTTGGTTAGCATGGTGTGACCCTCGTCTAACTTAAGTCAACCCAATTTTAGTCATTTAGAATCTAGTTTGAATAGGAGGAATAATGAATAGGTTCATGACTTATGACTTATAATTTTACTTCCATGACTAATGAAACTTGGCCCATAGCCCATTAGTGAAACCCTAACCCTAATTTTTTCCTTTATGACCAGCCACTAGGGCTCCCCTCCATATAAATAATCTCCTCATTTAGTTCTTGCCTCTTTTCTATTGAATGAACACATAGAAAAAAAGAAAGGTATGGCCGTTCTTTCCTAATCCATATATTTCCCATTTTAATTTCTTCTTAACTCTAGTTTCTTGCATTAGAGCCTAATACTCTTCTATTTCCTGTTTATGGAGAATAATCCTAGATTTTGAGTAATTTAGGAATCCGAGCTAGCAAGGAGGAACACTCTATTTGGGGCTTTTCTTGCTATTAGCACCCATAGGTAAAACTCCTCAAATTGTGCTAATATTTTGATTTCTTTGCATCCTAGCCTAGATCTAGGTGTCCCCAAGCTGCCCCTAAAATTTGGTTAGAAATTGTGTCCGTTTGGTGTCCGTATCGGACACGTGTCATAGTGTATGTGTAAGTATTTGATAGAATGCCACTTAGGATTTGATTTTAGTATTTTGTTAAACTAATTGCATGAATTCGTAGATCTAGGTGTGTATAATAACTTTTGTGAAGACTGATGTGATTTTTGTGTCAATTTTGTGTCGAAAATGGGTGCGGACACGCTGTACGACACGCGTGTGCGATGTCCTGCTACCCGTGTCCTATTTCTCTCTGGACACAGCATTTCGAGAAGCGAAACTTGGTGTGGAGGTTGGGGCAGTGACTGACAAGTCACTCCCTAAGTTTTACGATACCTCGTTTCGTGTCGGACACAAAAACGAGGCCGTACTGGTTTTACACTGGACTGAACATGCGTGTTTTGGGGTTCTGACACGGGCTTCGTGTCCATCTTGGACACGTCGTGGTGACATGTCAGGGATACGAACATGTAGCCCTATATGGGACGAATACGTAGGCACGAGCACGAGTCGTGTCGTGCCCTGTGTCGCGTGCACGAGGCCATGTCCTCGCTGCACGAGGTAGTGTCCTCGCTGTAGGAGGCCGTGTCCTCGCTGCACGAGGCTGCTCTGAAGCAATTTTTGACACTGTTTCATTTTGGATTTTGGGCACCTTGTGTCCTGATTTTCGGACATGAATGTATCCCCCATGACACATATTATATCACTATATGTCTGTGCACATCTTCTTGATATGGGTTTGGGTTTTTGAATTCAAATTTAGGTTTTTGAACTGAATGTATGCCTATACTATGATACTCTCTGTGTGTTCTGATTTCAGAGTTCATTAATGATGTTTAATTCATTTTTAAATACTAAACTCCTGTTGTTAACTGATGTTTAATATACTGTTAGCTAGTTAATCCTATTTGCTATGGTTTAGGGTTCGTTTTATGGCAAATTGTTTGGTTTTGGGTTCGAATATGTACGGTTCACATATCCAGGATTCACATGTTCTGATACCATGTTGACCTGTTGCATTTGGAATATGGGATTGGATTCGAATTTAGGTTCAAATGTACACTATCTAAACTGAAAACCTGGGAATTGATTTCATGTTACACTAAATTCTGTTTTTGTATGCACACACACTGGGTTGTGACAGAGTTCAGTCTTGGTTTAGGTTTGTAACTGCATCCTAATTCTCATGTTCTGCATACTGGTACCAGAGCACTCATGCCCTGCATACACTCCCATCAAACGTTATACTGCTTTTACCATCAATTAATTCACTATATTTCATTCTTCACTGCACCCTTGTAACCTACATTTAAGAGTGTCACTTGAACCTTGGTTGGTATCTTCCATGTCCTGCAAATGAAACCATATCCTGCATGTTAGCATATCCAGCATATCATCCATCTGTCTTGCACATTAGCCTAACGTGCCTTGCATACCTTTGATTCATTGTGCAGACTTGAATCTTCAAAGTCAATTCATAGTTCTATCCCCCACTCTACTGTTCAGATACTGAACAATTGTTCTGTCGTGAAAATCACACTTCTTGCATTGATGCTTCGCTGCACACCCCCTTCATATTACCTTGCCTGCCCTTCATTATCTGTTATCACACATATCTACACACACCCTTACACATACTACACAAATCTGAATGTGGATACACAAACACGCTCTTGCATACTGTTTCCTGGAACCTATGTTGGTTTCGTACACTCACTCACACCACTGATATATGTCCACTGTTGCACTGTGCACACATGCACTCACACACTCACACATTTAACTGAAACCTATGATATATTCCTACATCTATGTATCACTCACACACATATGTTACACACACATGAAACTGAAATGGAACCCCCTTCACATGACTGCTACAAACATGCACCACCTTGCCATGTTAATACACTCATATAGCCTTCTCTACCTCTCTAATATATATATATATATATATATATATATATATATATATATATATATATATATATATATATATATATATATATATATGATGTTGAAAGTAACATGCATGTAATCTATATACCTATGAATGTATATATCAATGTATGTATACAAATATGCATGTATATATATAGGTAATGAAAAATACATGATGTAATGTAATGTGTGTGATACAATGTATGAATGGATTCATGTATGCAAGTACCTGTGTAAATATATATGAATGTGTATGGATATATCAATGTACCTATGCAAGTATATATGTATATATAAATATATGTTGATTTGTAACTTTGTGATGGTGGTAGGATGCTAGTCTAGACTTGGTTAGACCTAGTGAGACTTGTTGGATTAGGATTGACCTAGTTTGACTAGAGTGTTGACCATGGTCGACCCAAATTTGACTTTGACCTAGATTAGCCTAGAAATCATGTAGATTGCATTGTATGTTCTTATTTACCATTCTGGACATGTCATAACCTATATTCCTCTATTTAGGATATTGTGGCTCTGTTGCAGACATCTGATATTATACTACTCTTTTCAGAGTGCCAGGCGAGTACATTCTCTGATAGTTCTCTTATTTATTTGTCAATTACTGTACTTCAATTCTAGTTAGTTGTATGTGATTCTTTGTTACAACACGTATGGATATTTCTGGATTCATGTATGCGACACACATACCATATTGTCTGGTCTCTATTACTAGAATCATTTTGGAATCATTGCTGGTATCATGTTTGGCTGGACTCGTCTCGATTCTCGTGTCGTATTCTGGATTCACTTATACTTGCCGGGAGGGAAAATACTTGAGTAAGACATGTAGACATACCCCAATTCTGGAATCACCCCAATACTGGAATCAAACTGGAATGATAGCCATCCCACACCCGGCTAGGTGTGTGATGTGCCGGATTACCTGTAACCATTTACATGTCGACCTCGGTATTTTAAAACACAATGTTATAGTATAGTCTGGACTCACCCTGGATTCACTGATCATTTACTGGGTTATCTTGTGCTGGATTCATCTTGTATGAGATTCATCTTGTACTGGACTCACATTGGGATTTACACTTGTTTTACATTACTGTCTGGACTCATCATGTTACTCTGGTTCAACTAGCATCTAATTTTATAGTCTTCGTTGCTATAATTCTCCTCTTGTTTAGTACTTTACTTTTTCTTGTATCTTAACTGTTTCTTTATACCATCACCTATATATAAACTGCCATATTCATCAATAAAACTGTCTATAACTGTTTTAAAGTTCTCTGTCATTTACTTGGGTTTTCTAGATGAGATTGTGCTCGTTCCTGTCCTGACTGGACCTATTAAAAATTTTACAGATGATTGTCCTGAGGACACTTGGCCTACTCATTATGGACTTGACGAGGGATTAGCCACCTTTGGTCCCGATACTTAGCAGTGATCGGGATACAGTTTTAGACTTGCATTAGTTCTTATTTTGGACTTGTTGTATTGATTTGAGACTTGTGTTGTATTTCAGATTGTTGAGATGTTGTTATTATTTCAGTAGTTGTAGTTATCTTCTATTTGTAGTCATTTTCTGTGTTATCATATCTTGCTTAGACTGTTATTGAGTTGTACCATATCTTATACTTGTCCTCCGTTCGGAGTTGATTATGACGAGTATATTATATACTGCATGAGTTGATGGTTAGCTAGAGACTTAGAAAAGTGTTCTACTGCTGACTCTGCGGTGTAGGCTGGGCGTTGTTACGTACTTGTGCCCTCACATTAGGTACGGATCGTGATACGTTTTTAGTGGTGGTCCATGCAGGTCGAGAGTCGCATTAGTGCGATATCGTGGTAGTACGGCGACTTAGTTGTACTGTTGCGAGCCTGCGATAGGATTGAGAGATAGGCTTTAACGGAGAGGTACTCAACCACAGTTAGGAAAAATTCTGCTTCAATTCATGCCATCTATACATCTTGCTGATTTGTCTTCTTTGAAATTAACTGTCCTCCTTTGATTTATCGCTTCTATCACAGTATTGATTCCTTGTTTGATCTATCTCCAGGATGGTGATCGAGACCAGATCACATCATCCCGGACCGGGGGACAAAGCTGAGGGGTCTGCCACCTCTCGTCCTGTGCAGGTAGCCCCCGATACCGCGACACCAGTTCAGCCAGCTGGGGTAGGTGTTTCAGCTGCCTTTGGAGGAGCCCCTCCACCAGTGCGCAGGCAGAGCCCAGTGATTCCAGAGATGCTCCAGCAGCAGCAGCCGCCTTCAGGATCCGTTGATGCAGTCCAGCTGTTCACTTTCTTCCAGCAGTTCATGGAGGCCCAGCAGGCCCAGCAGCAGCGTTAGACGATAAAGTTCAGTCGGGGCATCGATCTGGCCTTAACGGTAGTTGAGAGGGCAGCAGCTCAGCCTTCGGCAGTTCAGCAGCCGCACCAGCCGAAGGAGAAGGGCATCCAAGACTTCCAGAAGATGCACCCGAGGGACTTCAGGAGTACATAGGGCATTCTGTACGCTGATGAGTGGATAGAGCATATGGAGAAGATTTTCAGACTGGCAAAGATTCCAGCAAGGCTACAGATCGAGGTGGCAGCCAGTATGATGCAGGATTTGGCTCGCACATGGTACTAGACAGACCCGAGGGTTAGTACGGTTTGGCAGACCCGGGCAGCCTTCAAAAAGCTGTTCAAGTAGAAGTTTTTCCCAAACGCAGCGCTTGGTGCCCTTGAGACTCAGTTCGAGGCCTTAGTACAGGGCAGTCAGTTTGTAGAGGAGTATGCTGGAGAGTTCTGCCGTCTGGGCAGGTTTGTCGAGGGATTATCCGAGGCGACGAATGCCCGGAGGTTCAGAAAGGGACTGGTCAAAGAGGTGAAGTCCTATACCTAGAGTGCCTACAGCGCCACTTTTGAGGAGATCTTGGTGGGTGCCTTAGCAGCAGAGGATGATCTTGAGCTGAGGCTCAAGAGGGGACGGGACGTTCACGGTACCAGCACCAGCGGAGGCCAGCCAAGAGGCCTCATGTACAGATTTATCAGATACAGGACCAATGGGTGTTCAGCAGGTGCAGCATCAGTACCGGGGTTAGGACCCAAAGACGATGAGTTGTTCCTACTGCAGGAAGCCGAGACACATCTGGGAGCAGTGTAGGAAGAGACTGAAGGTTTGCTATTTCTGTGGGTCTGGTGCCCACCAGAAGATAGATTGTCCTATTGCACCTCCTTTTGAGGGAGCTAGGCCACCTGTAGCTCCGTACCAGAGGGCTGGAGCTTTTACTATGGTAGTCGAGGAGACTGACGCTGTAGGTGATGGGTTAGCAGATTTGTCCTTCTTGTTCTTCCTCTCCACCTTCATGTGTGATTTCCATTAATACCTGCCAGAATATTGCTTATGATTTGCTAGATAGTGTAGCTACCCTGTTCGAGATTGTAGAATCACGACCAGAAAGATTATGTTGCCAGATTATCTTTTAACCTTCTTCGATTGGGGATTTGACCTAGAAGGGGTACGATCATCTTAATTTCGAGGACGAAATTTTTCTAGGGGGTAGACTTGCAACACCCTGTTTTCCAAATGAAGGTAATTTTGAACTTTTGTAATTATAATTACTATCTTTGATATTTATATCACATATAAATTTTAGTGATTTTTTTTAATCAATTTAAAAAAATTAAGTCATGACTTGTGATTTTGATGTGGTGTTAGTGAAACCCTAGAGACTGTCTGACCTAGAGCCTAACCATGTGATTGGGATATTTATTTATCATTTTTAGCCTAGGGTAATTTGGTTATTTTGGAATTATTTGATTAATTATTGGAGTGGTGATCGTTATTTTGACTTTGACTTCTTGAGATTTTGTAGGCTAACCTAGATGTTGACTCTAGCTATGGTGACTTGGTTAGCTTGGTGTGACCCTAGTCTAACTTAAGTCAATCCAATTTTAGTCATTTAGAATCTAGTTTGAATAGGAGGAATAATGAATAAGTTCATGACTTATGACTTATGATTTTACTTCCATGACTAATAAAACTTGGCCCATAGCCCATTAGTGAAATCCTAACCCTAATTCTTTCCTTATGACCAGCCACTAGGGCTCCCCTCCCTA
This sequence comes from Iris pallida, assembly GCA_029216955.1. Lineage (NCBI taxonomy): Eukaryota > Viridiplantae > Streptophyta > Magnoliopsida > Asparagales > Iridaceae > Iris > Iris pallida. Next base: position 5,546,179 of record JANAVB010032219.1, on the reverse strand, counting down.
TAAATAATCTCCTCATTTAGTTCTTGCATCTTTTGTATTGAATGAACACATAGGAAAAAGAAAGGTATGGCCATTCTTCCATAATCCATAGATTTCCCATTTTAATTCCTTTTTAACTCTGGTTTCTTGCACTAGAGCCTAATGCTCTTCTATTTCCTCTTTATGGAGAGTAATCCCAGATTTTGAGCAATTTGGGGATCCGAGCTAGCAAGAAGGAACACTCTATTTTGGGACTTTTTTTGCTATTGGCACCTATAGGTAAAACTCCTAAAATTATGCTAATATTCTGATTTCTTTGCATCCTAGCCTAGATCTAGGTGTCCCCTAGCTGCCCCTAAAATTTGGTTAGAAATCGTATTCGTTTGGTGTCCGTATCGGACACATGTCATAGTGTATATGTAAGTGTTTGATAGAATGCCACTTAAGATTCGATTTTAGTATTTTGTTAAACTAATTGCATGAATTCATAGATCTAGGTGTGTAAAATAACTTTTGTGAAGACTGATGTGATTTTTATATCAATTTTATGTCAAAAATGGGTGCAGACACGCTGTACGACACGCGATGCACTGTCCTGCTACCCGTGTCCTATTTCTCTCTGGATACAGCGTTTCGACACGCAAAACTTCGTATGGAGGTTGGAGCAGTGACTGAGAAGTCACTCCCCAAGTTTTACGACACCTCGTTTTGTGTCAGACACGAAAACGAGGCCGCACTGGTTTTATACTGGACTGAACTTGCGTGCTTTGGGGTTCTTACACGGGCTTCATGTCCATCTTAGACACGTCGTGGTGATGTGTCAGGGATACGAACACATAGCCCTATATGGGGCGAACACGTGGGCACGAGCACGAGTCGTGCCCTGTGTCGCGTACACGAGGCCGTGGCCTCGCTGCACGAGGCCACTCTGATGCAGTTTTTTGACACTATTTCGTTTTAGATTTTGGGCACCGTATGCCCTAATTTTTGGACACGAATGTATCCCCCATGACACATATTATATCCCTATATGTCTGTGCACATCTTCTTGATATGGGTTTGGGTTTTTGAATTCAAATTTGGGTTTTCGAACTGAATGTATGCTTATATTATGATACTCTCTGTGTGTACTGATTTCAGAGTTCACTAATGATATTTAATTCATTTTTAAATGCTAAACTCCTGTTGTTAACTGATGTTTAATATACTGTTAGCTAGTTAATCATATTTTCTATGGTTTAGGGTTCGTTTTATGGAAAATTGTTTGGTTCTGGGTTCGAATATGTAGGGTTCACATATCCAGGATTCACAAGTTCTGATACCATGTTGACCTGTTGCATTGGGGATATGGAATTGGATTCAAATATAGGTTCAAATGTACACTATTTAAACTGGAAACCTGGGAATTGATTTCATGTTACACTAAATTTTGTTTTTGTATGCAAAGACACTGGGTTGTGACAGAGTTCAGTCTTGGTTTAGGTTTGTAACTGCATCCTAATTCTCATGTTCTGCATACTGGTACCAGAGTAGTCATGCCCTGCATACACTCCCATCAAACGTTATACTGCTTTCACCATCAATACCATCAATTAATTCACTGTATTTCATTCTTCACTGCACCCCTGTAACCTGCATTTAAGAGTGTCACTTGAACCTTGGTTGGTATCTTTCATGTCCTGCAAATGAAACCATATCCTGTATGTTAGCATATCCAGCATATCATCTATCTGTCTTGCATATTATGCTAACGTGCCTTGCATACCATTGATTCATTGTGCAGACTTGAATCTTCAAAGTCAATTCATAGTTCTATCCCCCACTCTACTGTTCAGATACTGAACAATTGTTCTGTCCTGAACATCACACTGCTTGCATTGATGCTTCCCTGCATACCCCCTTCACATTACCTTGCTTGCACTTTATTATCTGTTATCACACACATCTACACACACCCTTACAAACACTACACAAATCTGAATGTGGATACACACACACACTTTTGCATATTGTTTCCTGGAACCTATGTTGGTTTCCTACACTCACTCACACCACTGATATCTGTCCACTGTTGCACTGTACACTCATGCACTCACACACTCACACATTTAACTGAAACCTATGATGTATCCCTACATCTATGTATCACTCACACACATATGTTACACACACATGAAACTAAAATGGAACCCCCTTCACATGACTGCTACATGTATGCACCCCCTTGCCATGTTAATACACTCATATAGCCCTCTCTACCTCTCTAATATATATATGATGTTGAATGTAAATGCATGTAATCTATATACCTATGAATGTATATATCAATGTATGTATACAAATATGCATGTATATATATAGGTAATGAAAAATACATGATATAATGTAATGTGTATGATACAATGTATGAATGGATTCATGTATGCAAGTACCTGTGTAAATATATATGAATGTGTATGGATATATCAATGTACCTATGCAAGTTTGTATGTATATATAAATATGTGTTAATTTGTAACTTTTTGATGGTGCTAGGATGCTAGTCTAGACTTGGTTAGACCTATTGAGACTTGTTGGATTAGGATTGACCTAGTTTGACTAGAGTGTTGACCATGGTTGACCCAAGTTTGACTTTGACCTAGATTAGCCTAGAAATCATGTAGATTGCATTGTATGTTCTTATTTACCATTCTGGACATGTCATAACCTATATTCCTATGTTTAGGATATTGTGACTCTGTTGCAGACATCTGATATTATACTACTCTTTTCAGAGTGCCAGATGAGTACATTCTCTGATAGTTCTCTCATTTATTTGTCAATTACTGTACTTCAGTTCTAGTTAGTTGTATGTGATTCTCTGTTACAACACGTATGGACATTTCTGGATTCATGCATGCAACACACATACCTTATTGTCTGGCCTCTATTACTGGAATCATTCTGGAATCATTGCTGGTATCATCATGTTTAGCTGGACTCATCTCGATTCTCGTATCGTATTCTGGATTCACTTGTACTTGCTGGGAGGGAAAATACTTGAATAAGACAAGTAGACATATCCCAATTCTAGAATTACCCCAATGCTGGAATCAAACTAGAATGATAGCCATTCCTCATCCAGCCAGGTGTGTGATGTGCCGGATTACCTATAGCCGTTTATATGTCGACCTCGGTATTTTAAAACACACTGTTATAGTATAGTCTGGACTCACCCTAGGTTCACTGATCATTTACTGGGTTGTCTTGTGCTGGATTCATCTTGTATGAGATTCATCTTGTACTGGACTCACATTGGGATTTACACTTGTTTTATATTACTGTCTGGACTCATCATGTTACTCTAGTTCAGCTAGCATCTTATTTTACAGTCTTCGTTGCTATGATTCTCCTCTAGTTTAGTACTTTACTTTTCTTGTATCTTAACTGTTTCTTTATACCATCACCTATATACAAACTGCCATATTCATCAATAAAACTGTCTATAACTGCTTTATAGTTCTCTGTCATTTACATGGGTTTTCTAGATAAGATTGTGCTCGTTTCTGTCCTGACTGGACCTGTTGAAAATTTTACAGATGATTGCCCTGAGGACACTTGCCCTACTCATTATGGACCTGACGAGGGATTAGCCACCTTTGGTCCCGACACTTAGCAGTGATCGGGATACAGTTTTAGACTTGCATTAGTTCTTATTTTGGACTTGTTGTATTGATTTGAGACGTGCTGTATTTCATATTGTTAAGATGTTGTTATTATTTTAGTAGTTGTAGTTGTCTTCTATTTGTAGTCATTTTCTATGTTATCTTATCGTACTTAGACTTTGATTGAGTTGTACCTTATCTTATACTTGTCCTCCGTTCGGAGTTGATTCTGACGAGTATATTATATACTGCATGAGTTGATGGTTAGCTAAAGGCTTAGAATAGCGTTCTACCGCCGACTCTGCGGCGTAGGCTAGACGTTGTTACGTACTTGTGCCCTCACAACGGGTACGGGTCGTGACAGTAGCAAAAGCCATGAAAGTTCCTGCTGAAGGATGGATGATGCAGGATGGAACACCATGTCCTGGTAACAACACCCGTGACCATCCAGGCATGATCCAGGTCTTCTTTTCCATGTAAAGAGATTATATATTTTCATAAATTTTAGTTTGATACACTGTTTTCACAAACTTATGTTTGATATATTGTTTTCACGAACTTTAGTTTGATACACTGTTTTCAAGATCTTTAGTTTGATACATTGTTTTAAAGAGATACAGTGTTTTCATAAATAAACTCGTCCTTCAATTCAAGCACTTTAGTTTGATGCACGGTTTTCTTAAAATTTAGTGCTAGCTCTATTTTTAATCGTGGGAACCCCAATTGGTTTTCTAGTATATTTTTTGGCTTTTGGTGAATTATAGAGTATAAAGAATAGAGAACTATATCTAGATTATTGCTTGGTTTGTGTCAGTGTTATGGAAATTAGATTGTCTTAATTTTTAGCATCTAGTTCTAATAAGTAGTAGTCTTGGGTATTTGGATCGTGTCATCTTAAGTAGAGAAGATAATGAATAAAGGAACTAAAAATTGTTGCATTCGAGCTAGTCAATTGTTGGAGTGGGTGGGGTTCCCAACCTATGTGGAGAAGACCCCAGAGTGCGACGAGCGCCGTCTGTGTGTCAGAGAAGCTCGTGGAGGTGACAAGGCCATTCGGAGACAAAGAAGAAGCTCGGGAGCTACCAGAGACCATTCTGGAATAGGGGAGGCAGTGTTCGGGCTGAACTCAGCCCCAGGCAGAGTTCTGTCCGAAGTCTTCCCCCTTGGTTCCAGAACTATTCTGTTATAAAAACACAAAGTTCTGGCCGAACTCTGTGTCGATGGGCCCAGGCAAATTTAAGGGTGATTTAATCACCATTGGATCGTATCCTACGGTCCAGGTTTTGTTGCGGGATTAGGGTGTTTACATATGATTTTTCTAACCCTAATCACAAGCGTAACACAACACAACATCGAAAAAATAGAGAGAAAAGAAGCAAGTGTGCCATTGCAACTTTGGGAGAGAAGAAGGAGGATTGAAGGCCGTTTTCGAAGGAGGATCGTGTTCGCGTAATCTCTACTCATTGTCTTTGTTCTTCATAGCCTTGTAATCAATTATTATTGCTTCCAAGTATTGTGGGGATCCGTATTGGATCAAGAGAAGTTTGTAGATGGTGTACTCCTTTATTTTATTAGTGAAGGCTTCTCAAGGGTTGGACTCCGATCGTTATGTGGTTTTTTCTCGCAAGGGTTTTTCACGTCAAAAATTCTCTGTGTCTTCTGAAGAACAGTTAGGCAACTCTAGAGGGGGATGAATAGAGTTTATGACAATAATAGGCAATTAAAAATTAAACTCTTTTCCCCAACAATATATAATCAGAGTAAATGCGGAAAATAGAAAGAGCAAGAGAGCATACGCAAACATAGCCGATTTTAACCTGGTTTCCCTCGTGGAGGACTAGTCCATGCCTGAGAACTCTAGCTCAGGATTAAATCCACTATTTGTGAAATAGTAGTTACATCCTGTGCCTTTTCTTCAGAAGGGCACGTCAACTTCTTACAAAAATCGCAGTGGCAATGCTTGGAATTTTCCAAGCGACTTTCTTGACTCTTGCACAAACTCCTAACTGAATAGCACTGAGCACTTTGAGGCTTAGGAAGCTTGTGGCTAGTAGATGAGTAGGTTAAGGTTTGTATAAGTCTTTAGAGAGAAGAGAAGAGAAGATTGGATGATTAAAAATGAGAGAATTCAAGGCCTATTTATACTAGTTGTAATAGGCAGAATTCGGCTAGAATTCTGTCATGAATTCAAATTTTTGGCCGTTGGACAACTAGCATACAACAAACCCTAAAAATTAGGGTCCTGTAATTTAGGGGACAGAGTTCAGCCCGAACTCTGTGTGAGGCAGAGTTCGGCCCGAATTCTGTCTCCAGAGGACAGAATTGCTCAAAATGGGCTTTGTGGGCTAGTTTGGTTTGGTGGAGCTTTTGTTTTATGGTTTGGAGATAGGTATAGGCCCAATCTACTCAGTGCGACTCAGTTTATGTTTACCTAGACTCAATAAATGTAAAAATACAGACTCAAAAACTGAGTACGCTGCAGGAGAGAGCCGACGTCCGTCTTGCACTGAGTTCAGTCTTGATGTGTCATATTGAATTATGACAAGTATCATATTGTCAATTTTATCAATATTTGGTTGACTGTGATTTTGTGTCAATAATCTCCCCCATATTGATAATTGACAAAATGATATTTGTATATTCAATGTTCATACCTGGACACAAGTAGTAGTCGTGCATGAAAGCAATAGCTTCCCCGTAAACATTGCTTCTCTGTAAGCCAATGTTCATTTTTCCTGATAAACAGAATCTCGACCAAAACATAGATAACACAGATAGAATAACACAGATAGATAATATGATATGAATATTGAATATTCAAATAATTCTCCCCCTTTTGTCATTTAGCAAACTCAAACAAACAGAAATTTGGAAATAAAAGTAACTGGAAAGCACACCAAAGTAATAATAAAACTACATAAAGAGTCTGAAGAGTCACATAACATAGAGTGAACTAATACAATAAAAAGCAACTACATAAAATAGAAGTCCATAATGCATAAAAACTAAACATAAGATCCTCATCAGCAGCAGCAGGTAGGAGACCACATCCATCATGGAGCTCGAGATGGTCCAGCACCGTCAGATGGATCAGTATCCGAACGTCGAGGATCCACGAAAGCCGTATCCGGATCCAGATAGCGCATAACCCAAGGGTCATCGATACGGTATCCGTCACGAGCAGGATCCCGCTCTATAGGAAGTGGCATAGAAAGATGTCGAGATATGGAGTGCCGGATGTCATGCAGTGAGTTGCTGATGGCACTCATCTACAATATGATACGATAGTCGAGCTGGGTCCAGCAATTATCCTCTAACATGAAACGATCGCAAAGCATAGTCTGAATAGACTCAAGAGTAGCAGGAGGAGGGGGCACAGGCTGCCCAAGAGTAGGTGCATCAGTCTGAGCATCAGAGTGCTCGGACTCAGCAGGAGATCCGACAGCTGCCTGAAGCCGCCTTGCCTTAGATAGGAAGGCAGGGGCTGGAAAGAATTGGCACTTATCGAGAGGGACATAAAAAGCACAAAAAACCATAGGAAGATAGAGAGCATAGACGAAAGATCGTGTCCTCTTCCTAGCATTGATCATCCAGTCCATCATGGTACGTGAAAGGTTGAACGGGACATGGAAGTGAAGGTGATACAAAGCAGAAATCTCAAAATACGAAACCTCATCAGTCGATTCCGCTTTGGGCAGGATCGTAGAAAAGACAATATGATGAAGCTCGAAGAAATAGGGGTTTAGGAACTTTATAAGCAACTTGCGTGGACGTGTGTTCGGGGTACACAAGTCGTCCTTGAAACTCTCAAGGGAAGACCCATCGGAGAATTGAAACTTGCGTGCATCAAAAATCTTCTCCCATGAGTTGGGTTCCGGAATCTCGAGATATTCCACAAGTTCAAAGTCATCGAATGATATGTCACTTCTAGCAATACGAGAATATAAACGTGTGTCATCAAAAGTGAGATTGCAATAAAACATTTAAATTGCATTCAAATAGATAAGTGAATTTATAGACACTAATTCATCAAGACACAAATCATGAAATGATGAATCATAACGAGAAAAGATGGTAAAGTTGATGGGATGGCCTGTGCACACGGGACGTGATCGAAAATCATTGAACCATTCGTTTAAGGATTCCAATGACACAAATATTCGATCATCGAACGTGTCGGGGTCAATGGGACGTGGTGGATTGAACAAAGGGTGACTAAGTTGATCATCACGAGGAGGAGGATTCGATGAGGATGCACGCTCCCTCTTTCCTCTATTAAACAACCTAGGTGCCATGATCAACTAGAAAAAATATGAAATTGAGATGGAGAAAGAGAAGAAATTATACCTCAAAAAAATAATGGAGGATGGAAGAGAATGAAGCAAGGAGTCTCCTCTTTGAATTTGGAGAAGAAATTCTTACTAGGAATAGAAATCTAGGGTTAGGGTTTGAAGAGGAAGAGTTTTGAGAAGTTTTGGAGGAGACAATGGAGAAGAGAGAGAGAGAGAACCCGGTTTTAAGTAGGGTGTTCGAATGGTCGGGTGAAATCTGAACCATTTGATGAAACAAAGATCAGCGGCTGAGCCCGACTGAAGTTCTGGAATGAACAGACCGAATTCGGCCCAAACTCTGTTTTAGACAGAGTTCGGCCCGAATTATGTGTTCTGTGGCCAGAAATGAAGCCAGGCTGAAGTAAAGTTGAAATCAAAACTTAGTGAAAAAGAATGAAAGTAGGAAATTTTTTTAAAATTTTCAAAAGAAGAAATCCAAGTAGAAGATTTTAAAATAAAAACTGAATCAAATGAACAAAAAATGAAGTTCAAAAATTTTGAATTTAGCAAGTTATAACTAAAATTAAACCATGTAATAAACAAGGAGTTATGACACAATTCAGTATGGTGAAACTGCCATGGGGTAGCTGCAGGGGCCGGATCCCAGCTAGCGGTAGTCCGAACACTAGAGCACCGTATCGCTTAGGCTTTTATGCCTTGTTGTCAGAAGGACCATTTCGGCTTGTACCCATAGCAAATTCATCATAAAGAACCAAGACATAATTGATATTTATGCAGGTCACTTTAGTGAATAACCGCTTCATCCAAAATTCTTAGTTCACGACAAAGAAAGTTGAAATGCTCTTCGGATAGTTGTTTTGTAAAGAAATCTACCAGCTGATGATCAGTGTCAATAAATTCTAAGTTTACAGGGTCATTCTGTTGGTGATCACGCAAAAAGTGGTGACGAATTTCAATGTGTTTCGTGCGTGAGTGACATATAGAGTTCTTAGTAAGGTTGATAGTACTAGTGTTATCACAGAATATAGGAATGTGCATAAAAGATAGGTTGTAGTCTGCAAGGGTTTGCTTCATACATAGAATTTGTGCACAACAACGACCAGCTACGATATATTCAGCTTCTGTTATGGATAGTGCGACAGAATTCTGCTTCTTGCTAAACCAAGAGACTAGAGCCTTGCCTAAGAAATAATACGTGCCGCTTGTACTTTTACGGTCAACTTTGCATCAAGCAAAATCAGCATCCGAAAGATACGTTTAACGGCGGACATGTGTGATTCCTTAGGACTAGCTTGATAGCGAGCACACAGACAAACACTAAACATGATATCGGGACGACTAGCAGTTAAATAGAGTAAACTACCAATCATACCTCGATACTTATGTTGGTCAACAGGTTTGTCGCTTTTATCTGGTTCCAGCTTAGTCGTAGTAGCCATAGTGGTGCTAATTGGTTTGACGTTGTCAATATCAAACTTCTTCAGCATATCCTTTGTGTATTTTGACTGGCTGATGAAAGTTTCTTATGAAGTTTGTTTGACTTGCAATCTAAGGAAGTAGGTGAGCTCCCACATCATGCTCATCTCAAATTCGTTCTGCATACGCTTAGCGAAATCTTGGCATAGATTTTCATTAGTAGAACTGAATTTGATATCATCAACATAAATTTGTACTAAAAGAATAGTGTTTTGAAAACTTTTGATAAACAGTGTAGTGTCAATCTTTCCTTTTGAAAAACCTTTATCTAGCAAAAAATTGCTTAGGCGTTCATACCAAGCTCTGGGGGCTTGTTTGAGGCCATATAGTACTTTCTTGAGTTTGAAAACATGGTCGAGAAATTTGTGATTTTCAAAACCAGGGGGTTGTTTTACAAAAACTTCCTCCTTGATAAAAACCATTCAGAAAAGCACTTTTGACATCCATTTAGAAAAGTTTAAAATTCTAAAAGTTTGCAAAGGCATAAAGCATCCGAATGGATTCAAGTCTTGCAACAGGAGCATACGTCTCATCGTAGTCGATACATTCCTCTTGGTTGTATCCTTGAGCTACTAGATGAGATTTGTTGCGAGTGACTGAACCACCTTCATTTACTTTGTTATGAAAAATCCATTTAGTACCAATGATCGAATGGTTAGCTGATTTAGGAACAAGTTTCCAAACCTGGCTTCTTTCGAATTGGTTGAGTTCTTCTTGCATAGCTGAAATCCAAAACTCATCATTAAAGGCTTCTAAAACTGTTTTAGGCTCAATTTGTGAAATGAAAGCAGTGCTAGCAATGAAATCTCTTAACGATGATCGAGTACTTACTCCGCGTGATACCTCACATATTACTAAGTTTTTTGAATGTGACGGTTTGAATGCGAACTTCTTCGGTAAGTCCTCCAGAGAGTTGGTTTCAGGGGTGGTATTCATCGGTGTAGAAGTTGATGGCTCAACAACATCGTCGGGGATAGCTGTTGTACTATTTTTCTCATCAAAAGTTGTATTAGTAGACTCTTCTACAATCAATGAGCGTTTGTTGAATACTCTACATCCCTTGCTCTTGGCAGCATATGCCAAGAAAAATACCATCGTCAGCTTTGGCATCAAATTTGCCTAAGTTGTCTTTGGTGTTAAGGATAAAACAGCGACAACCGAACACTCTAAAATATGAAACATTTGGAGTTCTGCCAAACCAAAGCTCATAGCATGTTTTCTTCGAAATAGGTCGAATAAGCACCCTATTTAAAATATGGCACGCTGTACAGACAGCTTCAGCCCAAAAATATTTCGAAAGTGAAAATTTATTCAACATGACTAACTATATCGCCAAGAGTCCTATTCTTCCACTCCACAACACCATTTTGTTGAGGAGTTCTAGGACAGGAAAACCCATGGTCAAAACCATTTGAATCACAAAACTTTTTAAAATCAAAATTTTCGAATTCGCCTCCATGATCACTTCGGATTCGAGTAATCATGTAGCCTTTTTCGTTTTGAACCTTTTTAACAAAAATTTTGAAAACAGAAATCGTATTGCTTTTGTTTGAAAGAAATAAAACCCAAGTGAATCTAGAAAAATTATCTACTATAACAAAAGCAAAGAGTTTTCCACCAAGACTGGCTACTCTACTAGGACCAAATAAGTCCATGTGTAGTAATTACAAGGGTCTAGTAGTACTTAAAGTGTTTATAGAATGAAATGAAGATTTTGTTGCCTTATTCAGTTCATATTCGGCACATACCTTGTCCTTCTTGAATGTGATGTTGGGCAAACCTCTTACTAGCTTCTTTGTCGATAGCCTGGAAATAGTATCCATATTGGCATGACCAAGATGCTGGTGCCACAATAATCTCTCATCCTTATGAGCATAGAGGCATCTTCCTGTACTGTTCGTATTTCTAGATAGATAGAAAATGTAAATGTTATCCTCTCTTATCCCTTCAAAAGCGATATCTCCCGTTGACCTATCATAAATGTAGCATTTATTTTGTCCAAAGTTAATATCATATCGATGATCAGCAAGGTGACTTATGTTGAGCAGGTTATGCTTTAACTCGGTCACTAGGCAGGCATCCCTTATTATAGGAGAAGGAGGATGACCAATAGTACTATTACCTATGGTATAACCCTTTAAATTGTTACCGAAGGATACGTACCCTTCCCTCTTTATCGATAGTGATGCAAAAAGATTTGCTTCTCCAGTCATATGTCGCGAGCATCCACTATCGAGAATCTACTTGCTTTTAGTTGAGAGAGAAAGGTCCACCTACATTACGAGTAGATGTGACCTCTAGTACCCAAGTTCTTGTGGGTCCTAAAATGTTAGTCTTCGGTACCCATACATATAGATTGATATCAACTAATTTCCTAATTCTACACTGTGGTGAGATATGACCATGTAATCTACAGTACGTACAAGTAGCATGCCTATTTATGTTGGGAGCAGGTTGATAATGATGTCTATATGCAACATGGTGATAGTTGTGTGGAATAGCAGGATAGTGACTATATGTAGCAGCAGGATGATGGTTATGTCTAAGTGCAGCATGGTGATAGTGGCTGTGTGTAGCAGCAGAATGATAGTTACGAGAGTAATGTCTATGTGCATGTGGTTTATGTGTTGCATTGGAGTACATGTACATATAAGCATGTTTATGTGCTGCATGTGGGTGACGTGTTATGAGTGGTCTTGTGTTTAGTGTGTTTTGTGACTGTGTGATTGGGTTTGAGGTTGAGCAACCTTTTTTCCCAATCTAATCTCTAATTTCTTAGAGGCAGCATGTAGTTCATTATACTTAGCATTTAAACCATCAATCTTAGCAATAGAGATCTTGTGTTTATTCTTTTCTTCAGCAAGCTCATTGTTGAGTGTTGTGATCTCATGTGTTTACTTTTTAATAAGTGCTTCGGCATCATGCAAGCTTAACTTAAGCTTGGATACCTCATTTGTGACTTCCGTGGGTAGTGTCTCTAACATTATCAAGCAAAGAAGACAAATTTTGAATCTCTATTTCATAGCTTTTGATTTTCTCCTTGGCATGCTTATATTTACTAATAACTTTCTTGTGGTCATTTTGTAAATCATTAAACACATCACCAAGTTCATCAAAAGTAAAGTCATCGAGAATTTTGCTAGTTACCTTCTCGGATGTCGCCATTAGACAGACATTAGCGGTGTCTTGAGGAGGGTCTTTTTCTTCCTCGAAATCACTTGCTTTACTTTTATGCCAAATACTAGTGTTGGTATACTTTCTTGAAGAAGACTTTTTGTAGGGTTCTCATATCTGTTGCCTTTCTTTGCGAAGGGACAGTCTTTTCGGACGTATCCAGTCTTCTTGCAGCCGTAGCACGTTGGTTCTTTCTCGTCATCTTCTTGTTGTTCCTTCTTTCTTCGATTGAAACAAAAAAACTTCTTGAAGTTGCAGACTAGAAGAGCTTGATAATCACCTTCAGAATTTTCATCATCAGTCTCTTCAGGATCAGCCCTTCGACGATGAGCTTTTAGGGCAATTTCTTTTGCCTTTGGAGCAGGTTCGTCGAAGTCTTTGAGGTCAAGCTCGTGGATCATCAGCTTTTCTATCAAAGTTTCCATCGACAATGTGGTGAGATCATTACCTTCTATGATAGCTGTTACCTTAGGGTTCCAAATCTTTGGTAGCCCCTTAAGTAACTTGCGGATCTTCTCATGATTTGTATATTGTTTGCCAAGAGATGACAGAGGGTTGATAACGTCAAGGAACCTTGTAAACATTTGGGTGATCGTCTCATTAGGCTTCATCTTGAACGCCTCGTATTCTTGAGTGAGATGACTAATTTTTGACTCCTTGACTTGGGTGGTTCCTTCATGCGTCACTTCTAGAAGCTTCTATACTTCGTACAAGGTGGTGCATGTCGAGATCCTGTTAAATTCATTCTTGTCTATTGTATAAAAGAGCGCATCAATAGCTCTAGCATCTAGACTCGTCTGCTTCTTTTCCTCGTCAGAATATTTGTCGTTGGGTTTCTCGACGAGATCTCCATTGACAACTATCCTGGCGGGCTTTTTGTAACAATCGGTGACAATGGTCTACAGGTCAAAGTCTAAAGACTTGAGATAGAAACTCATCCTAGTTTTCCAATAGGTATAGTTGGTTCCATCAAATAGGGGTGGCCTATGAGTGAACTGTCCTTCACCATGATTGGAAAACATAGGTTGTGTGGTTGCCATGGATCAGCTCTTAGGATGTTAGTCTTTATAAAGAGAACAGAGCTTTGATACCAATTGAAGAACAGTTAGGCAACTCTAGAGGGGGTGAATAGAGTTTATGACAATAATAGTCAATTAAAAATTAAACTCTTTTCACCAACAGTATATAATCAGAGTAAATGCGAAAAATATAAAGAGCAAGAGAGCATACGCAAACAAAGACGATTTTAACCTGGTTTCCCTCGTGGAGGACTAGTCCAGGCTTGAGAACTTTAGCTCAGGATTAAATTCACTATTTGTGAAATAGTAGTTATACCCCATACCTTTTCTTCAGAAGAGCACGTCAACTTCTTACAAAGATCGCAGTGGCGATGCTTAGAATTTTCCAAGCGACTTTGTTGACTCTTGCACAAACTCCTAACTGAATAGCACTGAGCACTTTGAGGCTTAGGAAGCTTTTGGCTAGTAGATGAGAAGGTTAAGGCTTGTATAAGGCTTTAGAGAGAAGAGAAGATTAGATGATTAAAAATGAAAGAATTTAAGGCCTATTTATACTAGTAATAATAGGCAGAATTCGGCCAGAATTCTGTGTCAAGAATTCAAATTTTTGGCCGTTGGACAACTAGCATACAACAAACCCTAAAAATTAGGGTCCTGTAATTTAGGGGACAGAGTTCGGCCCGAACTCTGTGTGAGGCAGAGTTCGGCCCGAATTCTGTCTCCAGAGGACAAAATTGCTCAAAATGGGCTTTGTGGGCTAGTTTGGTTTGGTGGAGCTTTTGGTTTATGGTTTGGAGATAGGTATAGGCCCAAAATACTCAGTGCGACTCAGTTTACATTTAACTAAACTCAATAAATGTAAAAATATAGACTCAAAAACTGAGTACGCTGCAGGAGAGAGCCGACGTCCGTCTTGCATTGAGTTCAGTCTTGATGTGTCATATTGAATTATGACAAGTATCATATTGTCAATTTTATCAATATTTGGTTGACCGTGATTTTGTGTCAAAATCTTCGTAGATTGTGTTTGGTGTTTGGTTCGTATGTTGTATTGCTCGGTTCTCTCGCAGGTACTCTCTAGTTTGGGGAAAGGTTTTCGGCTTCTTTTCCAACAAAGTAGTATCAGAGCCAGGTTCTAGAATTCAGAAGGGTGTCAGAAGTTGACAGGAAAATTAGAGAAGAAAGATGGACGCAAAGCCAGTGCGCATGGTGAACCTGAATGGCACCAACTATCATTATTGGCAGAGCAAGATAAAAGATTTATTGTTTGTCAAGAAGCTGCATCTGCCTGTATTTGCTTCCGAGTGACCAGTTGATAAATCCGAGGAGGACTAGAATTTCGAGAACATATAGGTATACGGATATATCAAGCAGTTTATTGATGAGAACATGTACAACCACGTTGCCAATATTAAGCACGTGAAGACGTTATAGGATAATCTGGAATCTTTGTATGTAAAAAAGACCGGGGTAAACAAGTTATTCCTGATTCGGACGATGATGGGTCTACGGTACAAAGATGGGGCATCTATTATGGATCACTTGAGTGACTTCCAAGGCGTGGTTGACCAGCTATCTTCGATGTGAGACAAGTTCGACGATGAGGTTCAGGGACTTTGGCTGCTGTGTACATTGCCAGACTCGTGGGAGACCGTACGAGTATCTATGATCGCTTCTGCTATAGAGGCATAGTTAGTCTGGAGTTTGCCAAGAACGGGGTGTTGAATGAAGAAATACAGAGACGTTCTCAGGATACTTCATCCATATCCTACCACTCAGAGGCGTTAGTTTCAGAGAGCCACGGATGGGGCAAAAGTAGGGGTCTAGGTGGTGGCAGAGACAAGAGCAGGGAAAAGTCTAATGGTCGGTACGAGGACTCGAAGTGTTACCACTGTGGCAAGAAGGGCCACATCAAGCGGACCTATTTCGTTTGAAAGAGAGAGAAGAAGGGCGACAAGGGGAAGCAAGATGAGAACACTACAGCAGTAGCTTTGATATATGGAGGCGATGTGATCGTCTTAGGTGATGAGGTTATCACAAACCTCATCTGCGATGATAATTCTTGGCTGGTGGACTCAGGGGCTTCATCCACGTATCTTATAACAGGGCACTATTTGCCATTTATACGACAGACGACTGCGAAGTGTTGAAGATGGACAATAGAGATGTGTCGAAGGCGGTTGTCATTGGATATGTGCATTTGAGGATGAAGATGGGTGCAGTTCTGGTTCTCAAAGATGTTTGTCATGTCCCTTATATCCGTTTCAACCTGGTGTCGGTTGGAAGGTTGGATGATGAATGATTCTTCGGTCTCTTTAGGAATGGTCAGTGGAAGCTTTCCAGAGGTTCGATGGTGATTGTCAGAGGATGCAAGAAGTCCCGTCTCTACTATATGGAGGGGAGCGCACATGGGGCACATGAGGTGAACGCAGTTTCTGACGCGTCTACCTAGTTATGGCACAGGCAGCTTGGCCATATCAGCGAGAAGGGGATGAGCTACTTGGTAAACAAGAAGGTGATTACAGGGCTCAAGTCTACAAAGTGGGAGAAGTGCATGCACTGCATAGCTGGGAAACAAAATAGGGTGTCTTTCCAAAGTCACCCAAGTTTAAGGAAGCCGGCATTGCTCGAGTTGATTCACTCGGATGTCTGCGGTCATATGAAGGTAAAATCTATTGGTGGTGCTTCTTACTTTGTAACATTTATTGATGACTGTTCCAGGAAGGTTTGGGTCTATGCCTTAATGACCAAGGATCAGGTGCTGTCTACTTTCAAAGAGTTTCAGGCCTCTGTTGAAAGAGAGATGGACAAGAAGTTATTATGCATTCGGTCCGACCACAGCATCAAATACATTGGTCCCTTTAATGCTTAATACAGAGAGCAAGGGATACAACTCCAGAAGACTCCGTCCAAGACAACTCAGCTCAATGGTGTAGCAGAGCTTATGAACAGGACACTGATGGAGAGGGTGCAATGTTTGCTGTCAGAAGCAAATTTATCAGGCAGTTATTGGGGTGAGGCTCTTCTCACAGCTGCTTATGTTATTAATTTCTTCTAGTGCTCCTTTGTAGGGTGATGTGCCTAGCAAAGTATGGTACGCCAAAGAGCCGTCATACAATCACCTGCGAGTGTTTGGTTGTAAGGCTTTCGTGCATGTACCTAAGGACGAGAGATCCAAACTTGAGTCGAAGACGAGGCAGTACATCTTTTTTGGCTACGGTCGGGATGAGTTTGGCTATAGACTCTACGACCCAGTAAAAAGATAGCTCTATAGAATCAGGGATGTGGTATTCGTCAATGATCAGACCATGACCAATACTCATGATTCTGAGATGCCTTCTGAGGCTGAGGAATTACCTGAGTTAGAGTTATTTTACTTCGAGCAGTTTCAAGGGGACATCGCAGAGGATCCAGTTATTGGGGAGCCAGTACATGGAGTTACTCCTAAACTTGATCATCAGCCTGCTGATAGTGGTCAGGGTGTCCCTCGGGAGGATGAGCATGTCGGGGAGGCAGTTCCTGAAAGGGAGAAGGCTGTTGGTATACATCCAGCACCAGTGGCTCTATTGAAAAGGAGCGACAGAGAGCGTCGACCATCTACTAGATACTCACTGGATGAGTATGTGCTACTGACTGACAGGGGAGAGCCTGAAAGTTTTGTAGAGGCAATGAAAAATGAACACAGACAGGAGTGGATACAGGCTATACAGGAGGAGATGGGTTCCTTACATGCCAATTCTACTTACGAGCTGGTGCAGTTGCCAAAGGGCAAGAAGGCTTTAAAAAATTGATGGTATTTGGAGTGAAGGAGACGAATGATGCTACTCGCCTTCGATACAAAGAGAGGTTGGTAGTTAAAGGCTACGGTCAGCGAAAAGGCATGGATTATGATGAGATCTTTTTGTAAGTCGTCAAGTAGTCGTCTATTTGGGTGGTGCTAGTATTGGCAGCCAGTTTCGACTTAGAGGTCGAGCAGATAGACATGAAGACAGCATTCCTCTACGGTGATCTTGAGGAGGAGTTATCAATAGAGCAGGCTCCGAGGCAGTGGTACAGGAAGTTCGAATCGTTTATGGAGGAGCATGGTTATGCACGGACGACGTCAGACCATTGTGTATTTGTGAGGTACTTTGTCGAGGATGATTTTATTATTTTATTGCTTTATGTTGATGACATGCTATTAGTGGGTCAAAATGCAACTAGGATAGCAGAGTTGAAGCACCAACTGGGCGCAGCCTTCTTTATGAAGGATTTGGGCGCAACAAAGACTATTCTTGGGATGGAGATCAGCCGAGAGAGAGAGAGTCCAAGCTGGTACACTTGTCCCAAAAGAAGTACATTTACCGGGTACTTTCGCATTTCGGGATGGACGGGTCGAACAAAGTGAGTTGTCCCCTTGCGGCCCACTTTAAGCTCACTGAGGAGCAGTGTCCATCTACCGAGAAAGAAAAAGAAGATATGGAGCAGGTTTCATATGCCTCAGCTGTAGGAAGCCTTATGTATGCTATGGCGTATACGAGGCCAGACATCGCTCATGCAGTTGATACAGTTAGCAGGTATCTTTCAAATCTTTGAAGGGTACATTGGAGTGCGGTTAAGTGAATTCTATAATATCTTCAGGACACTACAGATTGGAGACTTTCTTTTGGTGGTGATGAGCCGAAGCTGGTCGGATATACTGACGATGATACGGCTGGAGATGTAGACACGAGGCGATCGACTTCGGGCTATGTAATAATGTTTGCTGGTGGACCGGTTTCGTGGCAGTCGTAGTTGCAGAAATATGTTATCTTGTCGATGACAAAGGCAGAGTACAATACGGCGACAGAGGCTTGCAAGGAGTTGCTGTGGATGAAAAAGCTGTTACAGAAAATGGGGTAAAAGCAAGAGCAGTTTACTTTACTTTACGACAGTCAGAGTGCTATTCACCTTGTGAAGAATCAGACCTTTCATAGCCGGTCCAAACACATCGAGACTCGGTATCATTGGATATGGGATATGATTGAGAAGAAGAACGCGGAGCTTGAGAATGTTCATACAGATGATAACATAGCAGATATGTTCACCAAGATTCTACCAAGGAGAAGTTTGAGTTCTGCAGGCAGATCACCAGGATGACGACCTCCTCCACATAGTTGTGAAGGAGAGAAATATTGGAGTGGGTTGGGGTTCCCAACCTATGTGGAGAAGACCCTGGAGTGCGACGAGCGCCGTCTGTGTGTCAGAGAAGCTCGGGGAGGTAATGAAGCCATTTAGAGACGAAGAAGAAGCTCCGGAGCTACCAGAGACCATTCTGGAACATGGGAGACAGAGTTCGGGCTGAACTCTTCCCCAGGCAGAGTTCTAGCCGAACTCTGCCCCCTTGGTTCCAAAACTATTCTGTTATGAAAACACATAGTTCTGGCTGAACTCTGTGTCAACAGGCCCAGGCAAATTTTAGAGTGATTTAATCACCGCTGGATCGTATCCTACGGTCCTGGTTTTGTTACGGAATTAGGGTGTTTACATATAGTTTTTCCTAACCCTAATCACAAGCGTAACACAACACAACATTGAAAAAAAAAAAGAGGAAAGAGTGCCATTGCAACTTTGGGAGAGAAGAAGGAGGATTGAAGGCCATTTTTAAAGGAGGATCGTGTTCGGGTAATCTCTACTCGTCGTCTTTGTTCTTCGTAGCCTTGTAATCAATTATTCTTGCTTCCAAGTGTTGTAGAGATCCGTATTGGATCGGAAGAAGTTTGTAGATGGTGTACTCTTTTATTTCATTAGTGAAGGTTTCTCAAGTGTTGGACTCCGATCGTCCCGTAGTTTTTTTCCGCTAGGATTTTCCACGTCAAAAATTCTTTATGTCTGCGTGGATTGTGTTTGGTGTTTGGTTCGTACGTTGTATTGCTCGGTTCTCTCGCAGGTACTCTCTAGTTTGGGAAAAAGTTTCTGTGCTTCTTTCCCAACATCAATAAGGAAATAGGAACAAACAACATGCATTATACCTTATTTTGATTTGAGATTTATTGTCTTGAAGTTGCAGAGCATCTTATTTAGAAGTGTTTACTCAATAGTGAACACTAAAGATGTCAAGTGCCAACATTAAGAAGTTTAGGGGTTAGCTCTAGTTTTAATTTTTGATTATTTGCGTGGATTCTTATTATTGCATTAATTTCTTTGTTATAGATTTCTTTGATTTCTATGTGGCTCTAGTTTCGATGCTTGATTATTTCCTTAGCTTTTAGTTACTGCTTGATTTTTGGGAATTTTTTTTATTTATCGTGTGGTTCCAGTTTCTGTACTTAATTATTGGCTTGGTTTTATATTACTTAATTAGTTTAAGAAACCACAAGAATAACAATAGCTTAACTACTATTTTTGTGTTGCATGTTTTGAACTGGATGATAAAGTTGCCAATTTTGAAAAAGGTAATAAGATGAGTTTAGTCAAGTTTTACCACTATTGTTTTCACATAGTAGAGCTTATAATACTTAAAATAAATGTGAGAATTATCTTTTTGATGTTCGTTCTATCTGATGCATACAAGTTGATACCCTTTAAGCATTTCAAGAGGAGACAATTAGGTATAGGAAATTGAGTAAAGTATGGTAAAGAATACACTAAACCATCTTTCTTCTTAAGATCAAAATGATGTCCCATATTTTGTTTAATGTTTATTTAAACAGTGAAGCCTCTATCGTTCGACGGACTTCACTATAAGTTCAATGTTCTACAAACTGTACTTTTTATTTGCTCAATGGTCATGTGAGTCAATGCCCTCTTATGTCAGTGGTGATGTGCATCTCCTCCTATTTATCTATTTGGTTCTGTTTAAATGATTCCTAGTTTGTATCGATTGTCTTTAAAAATTGCTTCTCATGGGAATAGAAGAGGTATCAAACTTGCAGCAGTAAATTAGGTTGGAATTCTTGAAGAAGGAAAGATAAATAAGGGTGGACTTAACCAGTTGTGGAAAAAAGGACAATGACTACTGGAAAAAATGTAAAATGTTGTCACAAAGTTATAACTTCGTCATTTATCAAATAGCTGCGAATGCTCACATCATTTTGCCTTAGTTGTTGACATGCTAACTGAAAGAATGTGATTGTATGAATGTTATGGTTATGCTTTTCTGAATTTTGGTTCACTTTTATTCTGTATTTTTTTAACATCATCTTGTTTGCACAGGTACATGTCTTATGCTTTTTCATATTTCTACTATTATCTATTTGTTTTTTGCTCACTTTTGGTACATGATGATTAAACTTGTTTAAATCTACAGTCATTTTATAGTGTTATATCCTATATGGTGTTTAACAACATCTTCTTCAAGATTATGGACCCCATTAAGAGTATCTATTAAATGAATTGCCCAAATGTATTAGCAGTTTTAAATGCACAGGTAATCATGCCTTAAAGTACTCTCAGAAACATAGAAGTGAAAATAGACATGTTCCACCTTCTAAAAATAAATTGATACTCTATTGCTAACATAAAAAAGAAAAAAAATCTTATGCTTGCAGCTACGCGAAGAAGCATCGTATAGATTTATCATCATCATATTTGTTGGATCATAAGCATTTATGGGCAACATCATTGATAAGGTATAGCATCTTATAGTTTTAAATGACTTCATGAGGTTACAACATGCAGTCTGTACGTTGGGCTTCTTTTTCCTCTTTCGGAAATATTATGCATGTTATAAAACCTTGCATTTGGCTAAGTTTTGGGATGGCTTTAGGACTTGGATGGACTTATCCATGTGATATATGGAGCATTGGTTGTATTCTTGTGGAACTCTGCTCCGTATATTATTGGTGAGCATTTTATTCTCTCGTATAACTGTAATTTAAAATTTATGTTGTCTATATTTATGCAATGCAAAACTAACTTTGCAGGAGGAAGCATTGTTCAAACCCATAAAAATTTGGAACACTTGGCAATGAGGGAGAGAGTATTGGGTCCTCTTCCACATCATATGCTCAAGAGAACTGAGTAAGTGCTATTGAAGGAACTTCTAAATGAGATCGTTTTGGATCACTTGTATTTTTTTTATATTGCATCTTATATAATCCCTGATTACCGATAACAATCGACACGCCGAGAAATATATAAGAAGCAGACTGTCACGCTCCAGAACCAGAATACTGGAGAGCGGGAGACAGACACGGCCAGCTACATATATTGAACTACCTCGCAATACGGTCACGATTGTCTAGATGTATGAGGGTTTATCTACAAGCCAACAGTTTTTTATGGTCAAGTACAAGCCTAGTGTCTCAATCTCAAGTAAGCAAGTAATGTAACAAGATGGTAGATCATCAGACATACAAGGTAAGGCGTCCCAAACATTACATATTCAGTTGATCATGAAGCTAGTCATACAAAATACGAAGACTAGCAAGAGTTTAAGTCATACATGATCAACCCTAGGATTTGTCAATCATGTTACAACCCTTAGGCAGACAGGAATGTAAATTCAACATGAGCTAACACTTGCTCGGCGGCTAAACTCCTCAAAAGAATAATTTACAATAGAGTGGGAGAGAAAAATAAAACCCACTTATTGCCAGGATTTCGGCTAGTGTTCACCATCTAGCTGGAAGGCTGGGAGATCCTCAGGAGCTACTAATCTGGTCATACAAAACCAGCTGGGTCAGAACCCAGAAGAGCAAGTGCCACAAGGGAGGCTTCACTTAAGAACTAAAACCAGCATATTAGCACATGATACACAAAGGATAATAAAAAACATGAGTTAGAGAAAATGGGGTGATAAACGATAAGATAACTAAAGGACTATTCCAGTAACCAAGTTACAATCCGTAAACCAAACAAGGACCGGGGATGTAACCCTTCATCTGAACAGAACTTAGTCTCCAACCAATTATCGGTAAAGTAAGGCATAACAGTAACGTGCTGAAGTAACCATGTACTGGCCTTATCTAGACAAGACTAGACTAGACTCCATCCATCAATCACGGCCAAGCAAGGAGTACGGCTTAATACCTTAACTAACTAGGGTTATCACAAGCCTAATTACTACAAGATGCATTTGATATGTTCCAGCAGTCACAAGCCCTGCAACTATCCGGTTATCCTTTCGCAGGTTGGAAGAGTTGATTAGGTGACTTGGGGGTGCAACACATAACAGCGTGCTAGAAATGTGCCCTACTCTACGGCAGGCTACAAGTCCAATTAAAGCGCCCAGATAACGGGATTGTCCATGACTAGAGAATCTCACTATGAACTACTTGATCAATCTAGTTGTTAACCTAGTCAGATTCAGTACGAATCCCTGACCGTGGTAACCAGGAATCCATATCCTAGGCATGAAGCAAGACGAGACATGTAGCTTATACAAGCATAAACACCCACGGTGTCAAGACAAGAGTTACTTAGCAAGTCAAAATAGTCGTCGCAACATTATATCAAGATTATCATGTTAGGTTACTTATCAAGATTACTTGTCAAGAGTGCGCCTCTGCGGGCCACTATCAAGTCTATTTATGTCATGGTGCTTGTTAAGAGTGCACCACGATGGGTCACTATCAAGAGTTATCATGTAAAGTAACATTGTCATGTCGTATTCATGTAAGTGCACCACGCGGGCCACTATCAAGGCGTTATTAGAGAGTGTACGTGCCATACCAAGATCGTGTTTCAAACTCAGAGTATATGTGCAACATGGAAAATAACATTATAAGCCCAGTCAAGTAAAGAGTACAAGCAAAGTCACAACTCACACTAAGGACCATGGGAAAAACATGGATAATTGTAAGAGAAGGCACAAGGGGTCAATGGGGTGACATGGAGGGTATGCGCCGAGGGCTATGCGCCCAACGCTATGCGCCCATATGTATGCGCACAAGGCTAAATGCATCATGTAGAGCATATGCTATGGAATGTATGCACCAAAGAGTGCATGCGCCCATAATCTATGCACCCACATGTATGCGCCCAAGGCTAAATGCATCATGTAGAGCATATGCTATGGAAGGTATACACCAAAGAGTATATATGCCCATGGTCTTTGCGCCCATATGCATGCGCCCATGGTCCATGCGCCCACATGCATACGCCCATGTGTAGAAACCCTAGAGGGGGGTGAATAGGGTCAAGCTAACTAATCAAGCACTTAGCACAAGCTAATGGGCAATTTAAAAATATAAGTGCAAGAGAAGAAGCAACAACAATACTCACACACGATATATCCTGGTATCCTCCCAAGGGGCACTCCAGTCTCGGAACTCTCTCCGGCTTTAATCTACTATTTGAGTAAATAGTTACACATGAGTTTGGATCTGAAGAACTTGTCAACTTTAACACGAGTTTGGATCCGAAGAACTCGCCAACTTCTTACACGAGAGCTTTAGTCCGAAGGCCTCTCCGACTTCAACCGAGAGTTTGGATACGAAGACTCTCCAACTTCAACTGAGAGTTTGGATCCGAAGACTCTCCAACTTCAACCTTTCACAATAGGTTTTGATCTCCTTATACAACAAGATGAAGATCTTACTTTTCAACTCAATAACTCAAACACAATTTGTGGATGGCAAATGAAAGCTTTGTAGAGTTGTTTGTGGATAGCCTTTGGTGGTTTAGAAATTTTTAGGCTCAAAGCATCAACCTTGAATGAAGGGGTTCAAGGCTATTTATAACCAAAACATTGAAAAGAGCTCAAAGGCAACTTTTCAGTCAGCGATCGGTATATCGTCGGTACAAACCTTTATACCGTCGGAATACCGGTCTGAAATTGCACCGGCTAGAAATATAGCCGCTGGGATCATTAAATGTTCAAAATTCGACCGTTGTATTTTAAACATTACTGAATCGGTATACCGTCGGTATAGATCGGTATTCCGTCGGTATACCAATTTTATAGACAGAAACTTTCTGTGAACAAAAATTGGTATACCGTCGGTATAGACCGGTACACCGTCGATATTTCTATTTTTATCCGAAAATGATCCTGGGCTAATTTTTATCCTAGCTTTCGTTTTTTCCATCCATTTTTTGTATTTACAATTATTCCTAAGACTTATTACAGACTCCAAAAATACTGTAGCAGCTGCAGGCTTCTTCAGAGTCTTGAAATGATGATGGCATGGCATGGCTTCTTTTCTTGATAGATGTTGGCTTCTTCCATGACGACAACTGTCCAAAGATATCCAGTTTGTGAAAACTGAATACCTTTCGGGGGCTTTGCCCCCGAACCCCCGATTGGGGCACTGCCCCTCGACCCCCGTCCGTTGACCGGGCAACAGAACCCTCGAGTGCATGGCCCCGGAGATGTCGTCGGGTGGTTCAAAAAAATCTTGTGGGATCCGTCGTCTTTGGCCCACCATGATTTCTTTGTTATATATGTCCACATTGATCTTACTTATTGCTTTTTTGCATGTACATGTTAGACGAATAAAGCAATATATATGTAGTAAATATGATAAGATAATGCACAGTAGGACAATGCAAAGTTTAAGTATAAGAGCTATAGTGATAGCATAAATATTAGTGATATCATAATTTTAAACTTAATTGAATAACCATAATCAAAACATAGTTTTGATTTTGGTAACTCAATTAAATTTAAGATATATATATATATAATAAAAACTCATATCACTAATATGTAAAATAATAAGAACATATCACCAAAGGTATAAGTATAAGTAGAAATGCTATAGTGATAGTATGAAGATTAGTGATAATGAAATGCTAAACTTAACAGAGTAACCATATTCAAAACATGATACAATCATTGGGCCAACACCATGATCTATGTGCCAATATGCATGCGTCCATGGTCTATGCGCCCACATGCATGCATCCATGGTCTATGCGCCAACATGCATGCGCCCATATGAGTGAGGCAGGGTGCATTGGAAGATAAGTCTGGAGACTATCTT
The DNA here is from genome assembly GCA_029216955.1 of Iris pallida. NCBI lineage: Eukaryota > Viridiplantae > Streptophyta > Magnoliopsida > Asparagales > Iridaceae > Iris > Iris pallida. The sequence goes on along the minus strand of JANAVB010032219.1, from coordinate 5,520,707 downwards.
CCCTGGTTAAGTGGGCATATAAAAATAGTTATGCGTCCATATTGAAAGGACTGTGGGCGCATATAGAAGCTATGCGCCCAAGCAGAAGAATGCATGGAGCTTGGGTGCATATAAAGGGCTATGCGCCCAAGGCTGAAGCTACTGTGGGCGCATAAAATGCCATGCGCCCACACTGTTCTTCTTCTTCAACCCGAGAAGATGAGTTCATGGAACCCATGAACATTCGAAGTTCACAAATCACTCAAAACAAATCAAAATCCTGGTTTTCAAAGGTCTATTTTGAGTAAAATCAAATTCTCTACAACATGGAACAATCAAAACTTGAAAATAACAAAGTTTGATAGATCAAAACCCAAAAAAAACAAAAATTTGAAAAAAAACTTAGATTTACAAGATTTAATCCACCAAAACCAAAAATAATATGTACTAAAGAGTCTTAGAAGTTTGTAGGGAAGATAATAGAACAGTTAAAATTGAGTTCCTCCATGAAGCAAGATGACACTTGTAACCACCACTTTTCTGAAATGAGGATAATTTTTAACTTTTGTGATTTCAATCATTAATAATGAGATTTAAATCATGTTATAATTTTTGGTAAATTTTTTATTAATTTAAAACTATTTATATATGTGAATTGTGATTTTGATGTGTTGCTAGTGAAAGCCTATAGATTACTTGACCTAGGGCCTAACCATGACCAAGGAGACCTAACCATGTGATTAGGATAACTAATTATCATTTATGGCCTAAGGGTATTTTGGTCATTTTTGGACTTTTAGTGAAAATAAATTTTGATTAATTAATATTATGCTAATTGAATTGTTAGAGACTAACCTAGAAGTTAACCTAATCTAGATGTTAACCATGAGCCTAGATATTAGATTAGAAGCTTCCATCATGACAAGGTTAAGAATATCTAGATATTAAGTTGAGGTTAGATATTTGTTAAGGTAGATATTTTAGCTTGGGCCTTTAGCTTAAGGCCTAGAATTAAGCTAGCTAGAGGCCTCTAAACTTCATGAAACTTAATCCTAACCCTAGAATGAACCCTAGGCTACCATAAAAGGATCCCCACCCCTATATAAACATCTCTTCATCACACCTTGCCTCTTTTTATAGCCTTTCAAAATCCTAATTAGTGTACTTCCCCAAATTCACCCCTTTTGCAAATCAACTACAAATTGAGCCAAATTAATTGCATCACCCTCCTCTATAGTAGAGAAGACCATTGGATGCTTGCTAGCAAGGTTTGAGGAGCATTGGACCATAGCAAATTGGAAGGGGTTCTCATTCTAGTTTTATGCATTGAGATTTACTCTCAATAGGTAAAACCCTTCAAATTCATTCAAATCCTATTTTTTTTCTTCCGTAGATGCATTAATTTAGGTATAACCCTAGCTGTAGACCAAGTTTG
>JANAVB010032219.1:5476793-5514293 GCA_029216955.1 Iris pallida | reverse complement strand
ACTGTAGGATTTTTTACATTCAAAAGGAGAGCCTGGTTCTGAGAGAACGAGGAGCAATGTATACCCAGAGCCCCATGAGCACCCAGACTATCAGCCTAGACCAGCCTATCCAGTCCAGACTCCTGTCCAGCAAAGGCTAGTTGAGAAAGTGCCTACATGTACCTTCTGTAGGAACCTTGGACATATATGGGACCACTGTAGGAAGAGAAGAGGAGTGTGCCTATTTTGTGGGTCAGCTGCCCACGTGCTGCGAGACTGTCTTGCTATACTTATCTCAGCCAAGGCTCCGCCTTCGGGAGGGAATTCCAACCACCAGACCTAATTGGAGGTGAGTCCTTGACCAATACCTTAGCCTGTCTTTGATGATTGATGTACCCTACCATATTGTTGTATATTTTGATACCTTATGATTGCTTTTGATCTAGTATGATTAGAATAGCTAGATGAGACCTCAGACTGATACTACCTACCATAACCCAAGAAAACCAAGATTTGAGAAAAACTTAGATCTACAAGATTTAATCCACCAAAACAAAAAATAATAAGTACTAAAGAGTCTTAGAAGTTTATAGGGAAGACAATAGAACAATTAAAATGGAGTTCCTCTATGAAGCAAGATGACACTTGTAACCACCACTTTCCTGAAATGAGGATAATTTTGAACTTTTGTAATTTCAATCATTAATAATAAGATTTAAATCATGTTATAATTTTTGGTAATTTTTTTATTAATTTAAAACTATTTAAATCTGTGAATTGTGATTTTGATGTGTTGCTAGTGAAACTGTAAAACTCCTAAATTTCTACTATATTTTTTATATATAAATTAGTACTGATTTTTTTACTTGTATTTGTACGTCGCATAGTTGTATTGTGCGTGCGAACTTGTGTTTTTTTGTATTTGCTCGTCAGGTACGAATATGTGCGAGCGTACATATTTTTAGAAAAATATTTTTCTATTTTTATAGTTTCAAAATAATATATATATAAATTATTTTAAGCTATCGTACCAAAATTTCCAAGTTTTTTATTTTATTTATAACAAGCCCTTCATTTATACAATTGTAATAATAAATATTATTATGATAAAATGGTATACTAGAAAAGTATATTTATGTAAATATTATTTTGCATACATATATATTTCATAATTACTTATCAGTTTATTTTAAATAATAGTGTAATTTTTGAAATTAATATTATAGCATTTTTGAATTATAAAAAGTTAATTTTTTAAACTAATTATTTTGAATAAATCGGATGAGGAAATTATTAAATAAATTTTATGTGGATTTTTCGAATAAGAATGTAGCCATTATTTGGTATTATCTACATTTTAAATTTAAATGTAGATTGAACCCAAATTTGGATTTAAATAAATAACTATCTATTTGGGTCCAATCCATATCCAATTAGGATTTTCCTCAACCCTATAAATAGGGGAGCCTTCGCACTATTTCTCCACAATTATTCTTTCACAAATTTCCACCACAAGTGAGTGAATCGTGTCGGTGTCCAATTCTTTCCGTGTCAGCCGTGATTGGCCTTGGGTCCGACCCCGGGTGACCTTCTTATTCTATTATTTTTACACATACATTTATTTCTAACCCTAATCACGTCTTGTCCGCTGCCATCTCCTTCGTCGTACCCAACCTCAGCCGTCGTCTCCCAGCAACACCCCATGCCCTCACGGCCACCTCGCCCCGGCCTTCCCGACACAACCCAACCCAACTCGGCCACATCCAACACCGCGGCCACTCTCCGACTTTCCTGCTGCCACCCGACTCCGCCGGCATATCGTCATACTCTCAGCAAACCCAGTACCACCACCCATCGTCGACAACCGAGCCTACCGATACCATCACCACCACCATTAGAACCACCTCCGCAAACACCCGAGAAACCCAACCACCATTTTTTTTGGCATCATCGCCGCAACCAACTTCACCAGAACCCGAGTCCGGCTATTGCCACCCGGCCATCCTCCGCAGCGCCCATAGCCATCGCGACCACCACAGTACACCCGTAACCCAATACCACTACCAGAGAGAAGAGGAGAGGAAAACCAAACCTGACCGACCACCACGGTGTGGCCGAGATCCTTTCGACCATTGACCGCAGACCACGCAAGGCCACCGCCGGGCCCTTGACTCGACCACCGTGCCCCCTTCCTTCCTCTGAGTCCGAAGCCATCCCTCTTTCGTTCCACCGTGTGTCCGTCTCCTCCGCCTGGACACACGACAGCGCCTGAGCGCGCTCCGCCGCGCCTGGACGCGCCGTCAGCCCCTTGTCGCCCAGCCTCCGCGCCCTCGTGCGTGGCTATCTAGATCCGTCGCGACCCTTCGATCTGCCGCCGAACGATCGTGTTCCAGCCCCCGCATGCGCCGCCGACTCCCGCACGGAGCAGCACTCCGGCGAGCTCAGGCCTAGCCCCTCTGTGAATCCCTCTCCCTCTCTCCGATCCTCACCCTCTCCTCCTCGATCCATCTCTCACCCCGCTCTCTTCATCCTCTCTCCCTTATTCTTTTCTCTTACTCTCTATCTTCTATAGATATTTTTTGTATTTCAGTATTATTATAATAATTACTGTATTATTATAATTACTAATAGATTTTGCTATTATTATAATAATATTGGGTATTTCTGTATTATTATAATTACTAATAGATTTTGCTATTATTAGTATTGTTATTTTATTTCAGTGCTACAATTATTTTTATATCAAATTGTTAAATTAGTTATACATAATATATGTTGTTGGAGTACATTGTATATGTATATTATTATTTTAAATTTTTATTATTATTATAAATTTTTATTATTATTAAGTTTTAATTGATAATTTAAAAAATAGGTGTATGATAAAAATAGATTTGGCTTAACCTAAAATATACTACTGAATTATTTATGGTATTCTAAAAATGGATTTTATTTAAATTATAGTTTGACAAAGAAAATATAGTTTTCTAGATTCTCGAATATTATATATATATATATATATATATATATATATATATATATATATATATACCAAAATCTCTGTAATGTTTTCTAGTATTGACAAATAATTACCAAAGTATTTTTAGACTAATGAACTACTTTTCAAATATTATAATACCTTCTAAAAATAGTATATACAATTACTTGTGTCAAATTTTCTATTTGTTATCATCATTGATCATGCCTAATCATACGTACCCACTTCTTCGCAAATTTGGACCCCTTCACCTCGTCCTAACTAATTTGACCCTTCTGGACCAAATGGAACTGTCTGTGCCACCATCAAAGGTCACTTTGTGTAGTTGTTACTGAAGTTGCAGTTCGTGCCACATTGATCATTACAGTACACCAAGCGTCCTACCAGGCAAGACACCTTGTCTTTACTGTTTAAATTCTTGCTTAATATCCTGCATGTTTTATTTCTTATAAGTTGTTCTTTCAAAACCATATGTAGTTGCAAATTACTATACTTTAGTTTTCTTTATGCATTTGTCCTAGAGTTAATGGACCACCCTTTGTGTGTGTCGCATTTATTGGCCCGACACCTGTGTGCCACGATGTCACGTGTCTCATATAGATTCGGACTTGCGTACCGACCGTACACCGGTGCGTACAGGACGAGCGTTAGGATATAACTGCTAATATAATTGCCTAGAAGACTTAGTGGCTATTAGGAATATGGTGATGTGGATACATCACGTGTAGTACATGGGGAGGGAGAAGACAGCTATTAGGCGTAGGGGCTTTCACTCGTTTACTTTCCTCTAGATGCCCTTAGTGACTCAGTCGAGTGCTAGTGGGCCGTGCATTTACTTTCCTCTAGCTGCCGTTAGTGACTCACCTGAGAGCTAGTGTGTCGTGCATATATTTGTTACTTTTTTCTAGATGCCACTAGTGCCTCGGTTGAAATGCTAATGCGCCGTATTTCTAGTCTTGGAAAGCCCTTGTGTGGAACGTTGTCTTCAAAGTGCATGATTACACATAGACTGATTAAGGACCTTTATTTGTTTAGGCATATATACTTTTCCATTGAGCTAATTATATTCAGTTTATGGCATGATGTTATGTGTCTTGTTATGTCCCACTGCGGGTGTGTGTTCATGTCTTCCACAGGTATTCTAGCCGAGGTCGTGATCTTCTCCATTTATTCAAAGATGACGTGTCTTGGATCTATCTTGCTACCTTCGTCAAAATCTTTTATGTACTTCTTTCCTTTTATTTGGTTGGTAGTGGATGTGTCTCCACCCAACATATTGTATCAAGACAATTCATTATCGTTATATGATATCTTTTACATTTTTGTGGATGAGATTAGTTAGTTGTGGTTTACTGCATACGAGGCCCATGTACTTCGTATGTATACAGCTGGCATGTCTACGTTCCTAGTCTTACGTATTTTGGGACTGGGGCGTTACAGAAACCCTAGGAGACCTAACCATGAGATTAGGATGACTACTTATCATTTTTGGCCTAAGGGTATTTTGGTCATTTTTGGACTTTTAGTGAAAATGAATTTTGATTAATTAATATTGTGCTGATTGAATTGTTAGAGACTAACCTAGAAGTTAACCTAATCTAGATGTTAACCATGAGCCTAGATATTAGATTAGAAGCTTCCATCATGACATGGTTAAGAATATCTAGATATTAAGTTGAGGTTAGATATTTGTTAAGGTAGATATTTTAGCTTGGGCCCTTAGCTTAAGGCCTAGAATTAAACTAGCTAGAGGCCTCTAAACTTCATGAAACTTAACCCTAAACCTAGAATGAACCCTAAGCTGCCATCAAAGGATCCCCACCCCTATATAAACATCTCTTCATCACACCTCGCCTCTTTTCATAGCCTCTCAAAACCCTAATTAGTGTTCTTCCCCAAATTTACCCCTTTTGCTCAAATCAAATCCAAATTGAGCCAAATCAATTGCATCACCCTCCCCTACAGTAGAGAAGACCATTGGAGGCTTGCTAGCAAGGTTTGAGGAGCATTGGACCATAGCAAATTGGAAGGGGGTTCACATTCTAGTTTTGTGCATTGAGATTTACTCTCAATAGGTAAAACCCTTCAAATTCATTCAAATTCCTGTTTTCTTTCCGTAGATGAATTCATTAGACCAAGTTTGGTAGGAATTGGTGTCCATTTGATATGCGTATCGGATACATATCTGAGTGTGTATGCAATTGTTTGGTGAAATGTCACAAAGAAATTAAAGTTCATAATTTCCAAAACTAATTACATGTTTTTGAAGCTCTTAATGTGTAGATTAAAGTAGTTTATCTCTTAGCACGTTTTTGTGTCTTTTTCGTGTCCAAAATGGGCACGAACATGCAACACGACATATACGTAAGCTGTCCTGCTGCTCGGGTACTATATCGGACATGACACGGCTCGAGACACCAAAAAAATTAATGGACACGTGGGGGCAACGTCTGAGAACATGCCCCAAAAGTTTTATTGGATTTCGTCGAGTGGTTCGAGAGAAAATCGACCCGCATTTATTTTATACAGTACTGTGTTTCCCAATTTTGAGCCACTGATACGGCTTTCGACTTGGACACCGGCACGTATTGGACTCGATACAGGGTGTCGACCCTCTAACCCTAGACCCCATCTACCTATGGACATGTGCACGAGACCTCACATGCTTCGTATCGTGACCTAGATTGATCGACATGGCTGCAGGAGCCTGTGTGCGCACAGTTTTTTGAAACTGTGTTGTAATTGGTTTGGACACTTCGTATCCAATCTCTGGACACGCACGTTCCTAGGGTTGACACAAGCATGCTAGACACCTGTGCACGTGTGATTTTGGGTTTCACATGATTTGTGTTTCAAAACTGAGAATTTGTGATAGGGATTGTCATTTTCTGTTACTTAATATGAAAACTGATTTTGGAGTTTGTTAAAACTGAAAATTCAAATACATTTACCTAAGAATAAAAATGAAACTTGCATAATGTAACCTGAGAACTTCACATATTATCGTGAGAACTCATAATGAAGAACTTGAGTTCGAACGATGCATGATACCTGAGTTTATATTTTCAGGATTTGTTTAAGCTTACATTTTTAATCTAAACTGTGATATCTGGGATTCATAATGAGGTTTAGTTTGTTTTAAGCTTGGTTCACTGTCGAGTTCTTTCATCCCTAGTTCAACTGAAAATGCAAATAGCTGTTTAATATAACAACATGAGATTGTTTGATACCTGAGCATTAGATGCAATGTAATCTGAGGTTTAATACACTATTTGTAAAGCTGAGAACTTAATTTGGTAGAACCTAAGTTTCTAATACATAATATATGAACCTGAGATGTGATGAACATGGGAATGTTGTATGAAAACTGAGAACCTAATATGTTAAACCTGAGAATGTTTGGTTACTTGAAATATGAACTTAAGATGTAATGTAATCTGAGTATAGGTAATATTGAACCTGAGATTTCAATGCATGTTTTGAACTGAGAATACTATATATAGCCTGAGAACTGTACTTAAAAAACTGAGATTCACTTTGTGCACACACACACACACACTCACCTCTCTTTATGTACACACTCACTCACACATGTAACTGCTATACACACTCACCCTTCTCTATGTATATATATATATATATAATGTATTGTGTATATATATATGCATATATATAGCTAATGTGATGTATTGCGGCTATACCATTATGTATAACTATATTGATGTATATATATGTGTAGTGGTTGTTGTAGTTGAGTGTAATATATATAGTGTATATACTTGATGTGATACATATAGATTTGTTTTATATATATATATATATATATATATATATATATATATATATATATATATATATATATATATATATATATATATATATATATATTTTAATATATATATATATATATAGCTATATATGTATTGTGTATATATATATGCATATGTATAGCTAATATAATGTATTGCGGCTATACCATTATGTATAACTATATTGATGTATATATATGTGTAGTGGTTGTTGTAGTTGAGTGTAATATATATAGTGTATATACTTGATGTGATACATATAGATTTGTGCCTATATTGATACTTATATTCGTAGGCTTTAGCTTGGTATAACCTAAAATTGACTAATCTAGACTAGTTAACCATTGTTGACCAAACCTTAGATAGTTTGACCACAGTTGACTATAGTTGATCTAGTTTGACTGTATAGTTGACCAGAGTTGTCCAAGAGTTGACTTTGGCCTAGATTGACCTAAAATTATATAGAATGCATTGTAAACTTTATTTTTACCATTGTGGATACATTGTAACCTGTGTTGCTCTAAATAGGACTTAGATACCTCGTTTTGGACAATATATTCTCACAGACATTAAGATCACAGGCGAGTACATTTTTTGATCGTTTCATACTTTCTAGGACTTATATTCATGTTCTAGATTACTTTACTTGATATTGTTATGATGTTATCACGGATTAGTACTATATGGATCTTTTCATGAGATGTTATCCCCCTCGGGAGCATCGGATACATCATGTCATGTACTTTTCATGTATATCATGTATTCCTGTGCTTTTACTATTCATGTATGTGCACTCAAATGATTCATGTACTCTCATGATCACTGAGCCCTCATGTGCAAATTATTCATGTGCGCTCATTTATTGAGCCCACGTGAAATCATGTATGTAACATAACTTGAATGGATCCTTGTGTACTGATTGGGGCATGGGTGAGTAGAATTGGTTATGTGGATCATATCCCCAGTAGATTATTCATGTGAACTCCATATCATGTGCAACAAAACCTGTTTCCATAACCATATTATGATCTAAATCACTGGTCACTTACAGTTCTTACCTATCATGTATATATTTCCAGTTATCAAATATCTTCCTGTTTTGATGTACATCTTTCTTTACAGTTCATGTATCTTACTCTTTTGTATGCTTTATACTTTTCTGCCATGTTATGAACTACGTGAGATGTATTGTGCTCGTTCCTGTCCTGACTGGACCTGTTAAAAAGATTATAGATGAGACCGAGGGTTTTGTACCATCTGCTATGGAGCACACTTAGATGATATCTGTGAGTTGGATCTTCAGGAGGATCCATTTATAGTTGTGGACACCATCCCTTTAGTCTAGGCCAGATAGCTAGAATATTATCTTATTTCATTGTCTTTGTGTTGTGGTTTCAGAGTTGTATAAGTTTGGACGTTGATGTTGTTGTTAGTGTCGTCTAGACACTTAGACTTATTTTCCTTCTCTTTTTATTTATTTGAGATTTTATATCTACCTTATCGTGTTATTATCCATCTTAGATTTGGGATTAAGTTGTATCTTCTGTGATTTGGCCTCCGTTTGGAGAGTATATCATATTGTGGTTAGTTGTGATGATGACCTAGAACAGCGTTCTACCGTCGACACTGCGGCATAGGCTGGACGTACCCACTTCTCGTGCCCCTAAACCGGGTGCGGGTCGTGACAACACTTGCCTAAGGGTTTGGAAGAGAATTTATGTAGAAGAAAAATAAATGAAAGAGTAATGAGGAGAGAGAGTGTGTAGTTGGGTTATAAAGGGGGTTTATTATGATGAACCACTTGGCCCAAACCAAGCCAAAATAATCCAAGCCAAAATAAACCTAGCCGAGCTAGACAAGTCAAAATATGGGTCGGATATCCGTACACGTATACTGGAAGTACGTATAATGGAAAACTGGAGTGACAACTCTATCCACCTTACAAGAATTCCGTCCTCAAAATTTAATCAAGAGGCTAGAGATGTCGGGGCAAGCTATACTAATTACTAGCAATCTATGACTAGCAGTCAATCAAGCAATCATTCATACAAGCAAGGAATTAAAAGCATAAGGCATAAGAAAGACATTATACCTTATGAGTCAAATAGGTATGGATATCGCGATCGGATATCATTCTCACGTTCCCACGTTGACTCACCCAAAGAGTGATGACCCCAAGCAACACGGACTAGACTAACAGTTTTGTTCTTGAGTATCTTCTCTCTCCGGTCCAATATGGATACAGGTCTTTCCTCATACAAAAGGTTGGTACCAACAACCAATTCAGAATGATCAAGGACATGACTCGGATCTGGGATATACCGTCGCAATTGGAATATATGGAAGACATCATGTACCTCAGGTAATGACGACGGAAGGGCGAGACGATGGAACACATCACATACTCGCTCAAGAATATCGAACGGCCCTATACCTAGGACTAAGCTTTCCCCGCATGCTGAATCGAATGGCGCCACGGGTAGGCGAGATCCTAAGGAATACGTGGTCGCCGATAGAAAACTCCAGAGGACGCCGATGAGAATCGGCCCAATAACGCTGACGATCTTGCACAACTCGAAGGTGATCCCTGACTTGCCTGACCACCTCGATAGTCTGTGTGACCATCTCTGGACCAAGCATCTTGTTGGTCCATTCCATGGTCACACCCGATTTTGATAATCGATAATAACTTAAGTCAATACACAAAATATACGAACTGCTGCTAATTATTTCAGGTCAAGTGAATCAATATCAAAAAGCGTACTACTACATCAGCAAACATGCAAATCATCATTCTGAAGCTTATTCTCATTGGAATCAGTCCAAGTCATTTTACAATTTATTATATATTTTATCTTTATTGAGTCTAGAATATAAATTGTAAGATCTACTGGATACTACTGGCTTAGGTTAATCATAGTCCACTCACCTATACAGCCTACCCATCCAAAGTCCACTTACCAAACATATCATTCACTTTTGTGCAACAAAATTTGACAAATATTTTACATTTTTACTGAGACAGAACTCAGGCCGAGTTCGGTCCGAGTTCGGTCCGAGTTCGGTCAGTACGAATTCAAATATTTGTTACCTCTAAATCTGCATGTAACGTTCGTTTGCAAAATCTTTACATCAGAACTCTGCCCAAATTCTGTCTGAGTTCGGTCCTCGAAAACACCTATAAATAGAAGAGAATTTCTTATTTCAAATCACTCAATCAATTCATCTTCTCTTCTCTCTTCAATAAGTATTTTTATTTGATCTAAATCTTTCATATTTTACCTATACATCTCTTAGCCAAAAGCCAGTAATATCTATTTATTCTAGAGTCTTTTGGTTCTCATGAGTTGTAAAGAGGTTGTTCAATGTTCAGAAACTCTCTCTGTTTTTGGAGCCGATCGTGTGCTCGTCGCAAAGCACGGTGTTGTAAAGTCGGTCGTGTACTTGTCACCAAGCACGATATTGTAAGAGACTGCAAGCTCTCAATTAGCTTGTGCCATAGTGGATTAACATCGAGAAAAAGTACTCGAGACTGGATTAGTCTTCTTAGAGGGATACCAGTATACATCGCTGTGTCGCTGAGTTTGATCTTTCTATCTCTTACTATATTTTTTTACTGTCTCTTATTCACTGCCACAGTTAGTTGTTTTTAAAATTTTAAATTAGTGATTATTTTTTGCTGCACTCGTACTCACTCTATTCACCCCCTCTAGAGGAGCTCAACGGTCCTACAATTGGCATCAGAGCGGGTTATATTCTAATATAACAAACCTCAGAGAGTATATATGGCAGTCGTGAAATCAATATTCAACGGTGAAGGACAATCCACAAATAGACTCCCACTATTTGATGGTATAAACCATACTTACTAGAAAACACGAATGACATTCTTTTTAAAGTCACTTGACTTTGATCTTTGGTCTATAGTAGTTGACGGTTATAAGAAACCGGCACCTACAGTAGTTGATGGCGTGCTTGTAGACAAGCCTCATGACAAATATACAGAGGTTGAAAAAACAAAGGCTAGTCTAGATGCTCGTGCCATCAATGCACTGTTATGTGCAATTGACAACGGAGTTCAACAGAGTTTCAACCTGTGAGACGTCTCATGAGATTTGGAAACTTCTTGAGGTAACTCATGAAGGTATTTCCCAAGTGAAGGAATCCAAAATCAGCAGACTAACACAGGAATATGAATCTTTTAAAATGAAATCAGATGATCAATTACACAGATGTTCACTCGTTTCCTTGATATTACTAATCTTTTGCAATCTCTAGGTAAGGATTACAGTAATCACGAGATGATCAGAAAAGTGCTACGAGCTCTAACCAAAAATTGGAACCCAAAGACAACAGCAATCATTGAAGGAAACGATCTTACCACCATGTCTCTGGAAACACTTATAGGCAAGCTGATGACCCTTGAGCTTGATCTGCAAGAGTTTAAAGAAGCTACCTCAAAGAAAAAATCTATCGCCTATAAAGCTCAAGCCAGAAAGTCAACATGCAATAACTCTGAGGAAGAATCATCAAGTGGTGATGAACAAGCCCTGCTAGTGAAGAACTTCAGAAAATTCCTAAAGTTTGAGAAATCAAACAGAAGGAAGAGAGATATCCAAGAAAGTAATGAAGAAACAATAATATGCTTTGGATGCAAGAAATCAAGGCATATGAAGAAGGACTGTCCAACTTCAAAGAAAAATAGTCTATACGATATATCAAGATCAAGCAGAAAATCAACAACTAGTCGAAAGTACGCAAATAAAAGTATCTGGTATAAAAGTGATGCCAGTGATTCAGAGGAAGAAGACAGACCCTGCGAAAATGCCAATGTCTGTCTTATGGCTTTTGATAAGATATCCCCAAATCCTTTGTATGACGATTTTACTTTCGATGAGTTAGAAAATGCCTTCAGCGAACTACTTGAAGAACACAGAAATATGCTTGACAAGTATAAGCAATCTCGAAAAGAGGTTAAGGCATGCACAACCGAAGTAGCTAGACTGTCCAGTCTCATTGAAGACATTAAAGAGACATCTACTACCGATAACACAGAAGAGATAGCCAAGCTTAAAGTAGACTATCATGAGGCTATCCTCAAAATTGAAAAGAAAGAAAGAGACAAAGAGAAGAAAAAGCACTTAGTCACATAATAAAGACTCATAGATATGACTGCTAAATGTGAAGAGTCTTATGCGGTTTCTAAAAAGTTAGAAATCAAGTTAGGCAAACAGGCAATACCTGTGACACAGCCTAAGTTTAGTACTAATGCTAAGCATGCACCAAAGGGGACTAAAACACAGAAAGCACGTAAGAAACACCAATATCACTATGCTTTCACTTAAAGGTTTTCAAATAAACCACATATGCATGTCAACACAAATTCTACTAACACATTTTTAAAACTTACTTGCACATACTGTGGTACTTACGGACACATATCACAATATTGTTTAGCAAAAAATCTTGTTAACAATCGTACATTGATTTGGAGACCTAAGACTAATCAATATAGACCCTTCAGTAAATGGGTACCAAAGGATTCATCTACTTGTTTTTTAGGTGGACCCTTAACCCTCTCATGTTAAAAGTAAGTGGATCCTCGGTAGCGGATATTTGTGGCACATGATTGGTGATGCATCTTTGTTCGCCACGCTATCAATGAAGAAAGAAGGATATGTCTCCTTCAAAAATAACCTGAGAGGTGATATCATTAGAAATGGTACTATTGGTATATCTCATTATCCTGTAATAAAAGATGTTTGTCTAGTTACAGAATTGAAACATAACCTATTAAGCATAAGTCACTTGGTTGATAATGGTTATGGTATCAACTTTGTAAAAGACAAATGTATCATATATGATATATCATCTGGTAATCCCGTATATAAAAGGATTAGAGAATACAATATTCATTTTTTCTTTCTGGAGAGTACTAATAATGCAGGAAGATGCCTAGTAGCTAACCTAGATGAAAGCTGGCTATGGCATATGAGACTAGGACATGCTAACATGGACACTATCTCACGACTGAGAACTGAGAAGCTGGTAAAAGGACTCCTTGAGATACCGTTTAAGAGAGATGTGGTATGTGCTGACTGTGAAAAGAACAAAGCACATAGGTCTACATTTAAATCCATCAACGCTATATGTACTTCTAGACCTTTGCAGTTGATACATATGGATTTATTTGGTCCTAGTAGAGTCGCTAATCTTGGCGATAAGCTCAACAAATTTGTTATTGTTGATGATTTCTCTTATTTTACTTAGGTTTACATTTTATCAAACAAAGTGATGCTATTTTTGAATTTTAGTTATTTTATAAAAAGGTATAAAACGAAAAAAGGTTCATGATTACTCGTATCCGAAGTGATCATGGTGGCAAATTCGTAAATACTGATTTCAAAAAGTTTTGTGATGATATTGGATATTACTACGAATTTTTCTGTCCTAGGACTCCTCAACAGAATGGTGTTATTGAGCAGAAGAACCGTACTCTAAGCGAGATGGCTAGAGTCATGCTAAATCAGCATAATCTTTCTAAATATTTTTGGGCAGAAGCTGTTAGTACAGCCTGTCATGTTTAAAAGGGTGTTAATTCGACTCATCTCAAAAAAAACACCTTATGAACTTTGGTTCGGAAGGATTCCAAACATTTTTTATTTTAAAGTTTTTGGATGTCACTGTTTTATCCTGAACACCAAGGACAACTTGGAAAAGTTCAACTCTAAACCAGATGAAGGGATATTTTTCGGATATGTTGCTAATAGTAAGGGATATAGAATTTTCAATAAAAGATCTATGATTGTTGAAGAATCCATCAACGTTATTTTTGATGAGCTCAATAGTCACAGATCTAGCGACAGTGATGATGAAAGTGTACAAGCAAGAACCGACAAGAGTCCTGTGGAAGATCTGACTCATAGATTTGAATCATTGAAGTTCTTACCAGATCATCCAGAGACACTGATTATAGGTGACATATCAAAAGGTGTAAGTAGACGCTCTTCTCTTAAAGATTCTGAAATAGCAGCAAATATACCTTTTATTTCACAATTAGAACGAAAGAATGTAGAATATGCTTTTAATGATGAGTTTTGGATTAATGCCATGTAAGAGGAACTTAATCAATTTGAGAAAAACTAAGTTTAGGAACTCGTTCCTAAACCTATTGGTCAATCGATAATTGGTACCAAATAGGTGTTCCGAAATAAACTAAGTGAAGATGGACAAGTTCTACGCAACAAAGCACGTCTAGTGGCACAAGGTTATAATTAAGAAGAAGGTATTAATTATGATGAGACATATGCTCATGTTGCTAGACTAGAAGCTATCTGCATGTTTTGTGCATATGCATGTTTTAATGATTTTAAATTATTTTAAATGGACGTGAAAAGTGTATTTTTAAACGGATTTCTGAAAGAAGAAGTGTTTGTGAAACAACCCCCTGGTTTTGAAGATTTTCAAAAACCTGATCACGTCTTCAAACTTAAGAAAGCACTCTATGGACTCAAACAGGCACCTTGTGCTTGGTATGAACGCCTAAGTGCCTTCTTACTTGAAAATAGTTTTTCAAAAGGAAGAGTTGATACAACTTTGTTTATCAAGTCTTTAGATGATCATATTCTTCTTGTGCAATTATATGTTGATGACATCATATTCGGATCTACTAATAAAAAATTTTGTCAAGAGTTTGCTAAGTGTATGCAGAGTGAATTTGAGTTGGGAATGATGGAAGATCTGAACTTATTCCTAGGACTCCAGATCAAACAATACTCAAAGGGAACATTCATCAATCAAGCCAATATATGAAGGACATACTGAAAAAGTACAACTTCGAAAATATAAAGCCAATCGGAACTCCAATGGCTACATCAGCAAAGCTTGACACTGATGAAAGTAGCAAACCTGTCGACAAGCATAAGTATCGAGGTATGATTGGTAGCTTATTATATTTAACTGCTAGTCGCCCTTATATTATGTTTAGTGTTTGTATTTGTGCACGATACCAGAAAAATCCTAAGGAATCACACCTAAGTGCCATTAGGCGTATCTTCTCGTACCTTAAGGGAACTTCAACAGTCGGCTTATGGTATCGTAAAACCAAATCCTTTGACCTGATAGGTTACTCGGATGCAAATTTTGCAGGTTGTAAAGTAGACCGTAAAAGTACCAGCGGTATGTGTTATTTTCTAGGAAAGGCCTTAGTCTCATGGTTTAGCAAGAAATAAAATTCTGTAGCATTATCAAGTACCGAGGCTGAATATATCGCCTCAGGACGTTGTTGTGCTCAAATTTTATGGATAAAGCAAACCTTAGAAGACTATAATCTGCACTACACTAAGATTCCTATTTACTATGATAACACTAGCACTATTAACTTGACTAAGAACCCTGTATGTCACTCACGCACAAAGCACGTTGAAATTCGTCATCACTTTTTACGTGATCACCAATAACACGGGGACATATGTTTAGAATTTATTGACGCAGATCATCAACTAGCAGACATTTTTAGAAAACCACTGGCTGAAGACCGCTTTAACATTATGCGATGAGGGCTCGACATACTTAAATTTTTAGATTCATAATGTAGTATGTTTATTAAAATTATTTTATAACTCGAAACTTTGTAATTTATTAATAAAAATTATTTTGGGTACAAGCCGAAAGGGTCCTTCTGTCATACAGGCGTAAATAGCCTGAAGCGACACGGTGTACTAGTCTTCGGACTACCGCTAGCTGGGATCCGGCCCCTACAGCTAACCTTAAGTAATAAAAAATATTAAGTGAAGAAGTGTAACAGTTATAGATTCAAATTTTGAACTAATACTGCATTTATGTCATTGGGAATGCAAGCATCCAAACTCGGACCGAACTCTGACCCAGTTCGGACCGGGTTCGGTCGGCGCTGTGCGGATTTCCAGAACTGAACAACCTGCCCTAGCCTATTAATCATCTTTTTCCCTACGATTTTCTCTATAACTCAACCGAGAAAACCCCTCCAAATCTCAAGAGAGCTTCTCCTTCTCCTTCTCTTTAAGCTTTTCGGAGTCTTGTGGTTATCCTTTCCACCTTCTTCATCCTTTAACTCAAGGTATTCAACTTCCTTTCTTCTTTATCTATGGCACCCAAACATCAGAAGAGAAAGATCGATACCTCTCAAGTAGGATCATCTTCCTCGGATTATGTTCCGACCAGCGTCTTCAGTTCAGCCAGTCCTACTGGAACTGATGACTACGACTCCAGACTCTTTCCTGATGGGGAATTTTCTGATCTTTGGTTCAATTTTTTTTGGGTCGTAAAATTTGTGCTGGGGCACGTGTTAATTTTACTATCTTTTCTGAGTATTCCCCTACTTTCAACCGTCTTGGTTTTCGTGATTTTTTTGAAGTTGCTGAAAATATTTATGACAATATTATTCGTATGTTTTTCTGTAATTTGCAAGTAAAAGATAACGGCAACTTTTATTCTTGTGTAGCTGGGCAGGAACTAGAGTTCAATGCCACAGACATTAGTGAATATTTTTATGTTCCTGATGTAGGTGAGGCATTAGTGGATATTCACCATGTCCAATTCCGTGAAGGTGTCACCCTTGATTCCTTCAAAGAATTATTATGCCACCCTAAACCTGTTCCTAGAAGGGTATATTCTAAATATTTGAATCAAAACTTCTATGAACTTCATAGGTTTATATTTTCTGTTCTTCTTCCAAAGAAGGGATCTTTCTGACGAGATTACCTTTATGGAGTTATCAACTATGTACCATATTCATTTTGGTATCCCTTTTTCTGTTCCAAAGACTGTCATGGCATGGATGCTTAACTGCAGAAATGCGGGACGCAACCTTGTCTACCCTATGCACTTGGCTTCCCTTTTCAGGAGGTTTGAAATAGATCTTCAGACCTGTCCTTAGTCCGCCACTGCCATTGAACTCAGTAGGTCTAGGTTGTATCCTACTCCTCCTTTGCCTTCTGGTGCTAAACCTGTTCACGATGATGACCCTAAGGCTCCTCCTGCTGCTGCTGCTCCAGCCCCTGCTTCGGGTTTCGACCCTAGTTTCTGTCAGCGCTTTGATGATTTCGTTGCCCTCTTAGCACAACGACATCAAGGTTATCTTGATTATGAGTTCCGCCATATCACCCAGGCTCAGGTGTTGCGGAACAGTATTACTGACATTCACTGGAGTCTTTCTCATGACCCCACACATCCAGTCACTATGCTTCATCACCCCAGCTTCCCTAGACCTAGGTTCGATGATGAGACGGCTTTTTCTTATTTCGATCCTACTGCTGCATACTTTCCACCGGATGCTCCTGGAGGTGACGACACGCCGATGTGATGAGGACTTTAGTTAGTGGTTCTTTTGGATGTAGTTTACTAGATGATAATCTTCTGTAGTTTTTATTTGTCTAAACTCTATAGTTAGACATTTATTAGCAGTTTGTGATGGTTGTATCTTTCATTATGTATGACATTTACGTCTTTCATTTCTAGTTCATTTTGCTATGCCCTTATTATTTGTGGCAATCTTGTTATTTACGGTTATTTCTCTAGCATTACTTTGTTTTTTGATGAATATTGTTGGCTTCACACATTACGGGAGAGCCAAAACCATTTTTGACAATGATAAAGGGAAGAAAGAGCAATACCACCAAAAATCAACAAACCAGTATTTATTCTTTTTCAGGTATTTTTATTTTATTTTATTTAGATATATTTTGGGATAGACTCAAGTTTGTTAATTATCAAAATGGAGGAGATTGTTGGCCCATTCCATGGTCACACCCGATTTTGATAATCGACAATAACTTAAGTCAATGCACAAAATATACGAATTGCTGCTAATTATTTCAGGTCAAGTGAAATCAATATCAAAAAGCATACTACTACATCAGCAAACATGTAAATCACCATTCTGAAGCTTATTCTTATTGGAATCAGTCCGAGTCACAATTTATTATGTATTTTATCTTTATTGAGTCTAGGATATAAATTGTAAGATCGACTGGATACTACTGGCTTAGATTAATCATAGTCCACTCTCCTATACAGCCTACCCATCCAAATTTCACTTGCCAAACATATCATTCACTTTTGTGCAATAAAATTTGACAAATATTTTACATTTTTACAGAGACATAACTCAGGCCGAGTTCGGTCCGAACTCCGGCCGAGTTCAGTCAGTTTGAATTCAAATATTTGTTGCCTCCAAATCTGCATGCAACGTTCGTTTGTGAAATCTTTGCATCAAAACTCTGTCCGAATTTTGTCCGAGTTCGGTCGTCGAAAACACCTATAAATAGAAGAGAATTTCGTATTTCAAATCATTCAATCAATTTATCTTCTCTTCTCTCTTCAATAAGTGTTTTTTTTGATCTAAAGCTTTCATATTTTACCTACACATCTCTTAGCCAAAAGCCAATAATATCTATTTGATCTAGAGTCTTTTGGTTCTCAAAAATTGTAAAGAGGTTGTTCAAAGTTCAGAAACTATCTCTATTTTTGGAGCCGGTCGTGCGCTCGTCACCAAGCACGGTGTTGTGAAGTCGATCGTGCACTTGTCACCAAGTACGGTGTTGTAAGAGACTGCAAGCTCTCAATTAGCTTGTGACATAGTGGATTAACATCGAGCAGGAGTACTTAAGACGAGATTAGTCCCCTCAGAGGGATACCAGTATACATTGCTGTGTCGCTGAGTTTGATCTCTCTACCTCTTTCTATATTTATTTACCGTCTCTTATTCACTGCCATAGTTAGCTGTTTTTAAAATTTTAAATTGGTGATTATTTTCTGCTACACTCGCACTCACTCTATTCACCCCCTCTAGAGGTGCTCAACGGTCCTACACATTTGTCTCTCGCCTATATCATCCCATGCTAACGGGGATCTACACTTCCTTCTATACAATACCTCAAATAGTGCCATCTGGATACTTACCTGGAAACTGTTATTATAGGAGAACTCTACGAGATGCAGGTGATCTTTCTACGAACCACCGAAGTCAAGCATACAAGATCGCAACATATCTTCAAGAGGCTGGATCGTGCGTTCTGACTGACCATCTGTTTGCGAATGATAAGCTGAATTGAACTTGAGACGAGTCCCCAAACTCTTCTGAAGACTCTGCCAAAAGTGCAATGTATATCTTGAATCTATGTCCGATACAATACTGACTGGTACTCCATATAACCTGACTATCTACCTGAGGTACATCTCCACAAGCTGATCTGTTGACTGACCAATCCTGAAAGGGAGAAAATGAGCTACCTTGGTGAGTCTGTCAACTATAACCCAGATAGCATCTCTACCAGCTGGTGATTTGGATAACCCAGTTGTAAAATTCATGGTAATGTTCTCTTATTTCCATTCTGGGATCGGTAAAGGTTGAAGAAGTCCAGCTGGTAGATGTTCAGCTTTAACTTGTTGGCAAACTAAACAACGAGAGACAAACCGGACTATCTCCCTCTTCATGCAATTCCACCAAAAATGCTGACGGATATCACGATACATCTTTGTACCGCCGGAATGAATTAAATACTGTGAACTGTGAGCTTCTGCCATGATTTTTTGTCTGATGTCACCACTGGGTACACAAAGATGCCTTCCATATCGAAGTGTACCGTCCTCATGAATACATAAATCTGCTCTCCGTTCTGCTACACATTCTGTCCTAAGTCGCTGAAGCTTAGAATCCGTTGAATGAGCTAACTTAATCCTCTCAACTATACTGGACTGAACTTGCATACTGGCCATCAATGCCATATTGGTAAGAAAAACTACTTCAATACCCATCTTCTGAAGATCTGTGAACAATTCTGGTTGTGTTGTTAGAAAATAAACTCCGACTCTTCTGCTCAATGCATCTACAACAACGTTGGCATTCCTAGGATGATACTACAAGTTGATGTCATAATCCACAAGTAGCTCTAGTCATCTTCTCTAACGCATGTTAAGGTCCTTCTTGAGTAAACACATACTTAAGACTGTTGTGGTCGATGAAAATCTCTACCCGGTCTCCATACAAATAATGTCTCCACAACTTAAGTACGACCACCGCTGCTAATTCTAAGTCAAGGGTTTGGTAATCCTCTCATGATCACGAAGATGACATGACACATAAGCTACTACCATACCATGCTGCATCAAGACGCATCCCAATCCTCTGCTGAAAGCGTCACAATAAACTAAAAATCCTTCTATCCCATCTGGAAGCGTATGAATGGGGGCCGTCGTCAATCCTTGCTTTAACTTCTCGAATGAACTCTGACACTCTACTGCCCAAGCAAACTGTACATCCTTGCGGGTCAACTGCGTTAAAGGCGTTGAAATTTGGGCGAAGTCTGATACAAACCGCCGGTAATAGCCGGCCAATCCTAGGAAACTTCGAACTTCTACGACAGTTCTGGGTACTAGCCATGTCTCTATAGCCACTATCTTCTAGGGGTCCACTTCCACTCCATCTCTGGTGATGATGTGACCTAAGTACAAAATGCGATCCAGCCAAAATTTGTACTTACTGAACTTTGCGTACAACTGGTGCTCTCTGAGAATCTGAAGAAGTACACGAAGATGCTGTAAATGCTCTACCTCAATCTTGCTATAGAGTAAGATTTCGTCTATAAACACTATCACAAACTAGTCCAAATAGGGCATAAAGATACGATTCATTAGGTCTATGAATACGGCTGGCACATTGGTCGCTCCAAATGGCATAACAAGGAACTCCCATTGTCCATATCTGGATCTAAATGCTGTCTTTGGGATGTCTTGCTCTCTGACTCTGATCTGATGGTATCCTGACCGCAAGTCAATCTTCGAGAATACTGTCGCTTCCCTGAGTTGATCAAATAAATTATCTATCCTTGGTAGATGATATCTGTTCTTGATTGTTACAGAGTTCAAGGTACGATAATCAACACATAATTTTCATGTACCATCCTTCTTTTTCACAAGAAGTATTGGGGCTCCCCAAGGTGATCCACTAGCACGAATGAATCCCTTGGTTCTGAGTTCTTCAATCATCTTGTATCAGATCTCTAACTCTAAGCTGCCATTTTGTAGACTCTCTCTGACACTGGTGCCGTCCCTAGAAGCAAATCAATGGTGAACTCTATCGATCTCTCCGGGGGCATGCCTGGAAGCTCTTCGGGAAATATATCAGAAAACTCTTCTACTACTCTGGGAAACTGAACAGCTCTTGGAAGGTAGTAGAAGAGTTTTCTGATGCTGGAAAATGAAGGTTCTACTTAGCCTCTAGGAAACTTTTCTACTACTCTGGTACAGAAGGTTCTACCTAGCCTGTGGAAAATGAATACTCTAGTTCGCCGGGAATACCAAAAATAATCCTTCCAATATGATAGTCTATTCTTGCGTATTGATCCTTCAACCAATCCATTCCTAGGACCACATCATAGTCGGCCATCAAAAATTCTATCAATCTAGCAAAAAACTCTCTACCGCTAACTACGATTCTACATGAGGAAAAGACTCTATCTGCCCCCACAAGACCGTTACCAGTAAGTATATTGAGCCTTACTGTAATGACTCGGGCTCCAATCCTATCCGTGTTGCGAATTGTGCAAACATAAATGAATGCAATGTACCCGAATCAAATATAACTGATGTTAGAAAAGAGTTGACAAGAATGGTACCTGCCACCACCTCACCTGATACCAATTCTTCTGCCACGGTCAGAGCCATAGCTTGTCCTTGTCCTCTTGGTGCTGGTCCCCTCTACTGGAAACCTCTCTGCCGGTTTTGAATCTGAGCTTGGGCATACTGTTGAGCCTAAGGCGGCAATGGCCTCGGAGGCTGGTACTACTGATGCACTGGTGTTGGACCCCTAACCAATGGACTTGTTAGGTTTGATGACGAGAAACTAGCTCTATTCGGACAGGATCCTATCTTGTGATCCAGTGCCCCATAAGCCAAGCACAATCCCTGTGCTCTGTGATATTCTGATACTACATGTCCTGGCTTCCCACAATGAGTACAGCCTATTGCTGAAGACTACTTCTACTTCTGTTGCTGAGAATACGTCGGTGTTGAGTGTGAACCGACGAGACTGTGGTCGCCCTCCTAGGAGCTCCAATAGTCAAAGCCCTAGCTACCGGGGCTGGTGTTGATGACTGGGACATCTGCCCATGAGACCTCTTCTGTCCTCCGCTTCTATCTACAATCCTCTGTGAAGTATACTCATGCATCTTCGCTGCTCGCAAGATGGCATCAAATATCTGGTGCTCAAACTGCTCCACTGATATAATGATCTCTAGGTGGAGTCCATGCTGGAATCGCTAGGCTCGATCCAATTCGGTCGCCACCAAGGTAGAAGCAAATCGACTAAGTCTAGAAAACTTAGCAAGCATATCCATCGACCGTCCTTCCCATCTACTTAAGATTGGTGAATCTCGTCTGCAGATCATACTGAGCTACTGTATCGAAGTACTTAGTCTGGAACTTGTTGTTGAATACCGCTCATAAGACCGGCATTGCTAATCCAACTGCTAGCATTGCCCACCAGCTGCGGGCTAAGTCCAGTAACTGTAGGCGCACAACGGCCACCTTCTCTTCCTCAGGAATCCTAGCTTCCTCAAGGATAACTTCTATTTCCTGAAGCCACACATTAGCAGCGATAGCATCTTCACTGCTGTCAAAGAAAGGCGGGTTCAGGACGCTTGAAGCTGTTGGCCGCATTGTTCCCTTGGTAACCAACTCTGTCCATGGCATCTTGTACTGTCTGGTACAGGGCATCGCTCGACGTTCTTATGACGCAAGCAATTCTCTAATGAGTCCCACCAGGGTTCAATTTTTAGGCTCTACAGGTTGGACTGGCTGAACCGGGGGCTCTGCGTTCCCAGAATACATGACTCCGGAAGCTGCTTCAGAGTGCTGGGCTTGGTCTCCGGGTTGCTGCTGGTTTACTGGAGGCAATATTTTAAAAACCGGACCGAACCGGCCGGTTCAACCGGTTTACCCGTGAACCGGTTGTTTTTCGGTCCGGTTCAGTATTGACCCGATATTTTTAAAAATTAGTATTTTTGTAAAAAAAATTAATATCCATAAAGGATTAATTTGGACTACTTAGATTAACCCAGTGGTTGAACCAACTGGTTGAACCAATTTGACCCGACCTAGTGCCTTGGCCGGGTCAAGCATCGGTCCGATTTTTAAAACATTAACTGGAGGTGCTCCATCTTACTGGTCGGTAGGACCAGGAGCAATGCCACTGAAGAAATGACATGAGAAACAATAAGGAAGGACCAAGATAGATCGAGGATATAAGCATGTGATTATGTCAAGATTTCAGAAAGATTTAGAAGACACGAATATAGATCAAATACTAGTACTGATTGAGACATCTATTTGGTAAAACCCTCACACACCCTGATTTATAAGACCTGCATGGGCCACCACTTAAACCGTGTCACGTCCTAGAACCAGAATACTGGAGAGCGGGGGACAAACACAGCCAGCTACGTACATTGAAGTGAATTTCACCTCGAAATACGGTCACGGCTGTCTAGATGTATGAGGGTTTATCTACAAGCCAACAGTCTATTATGGTCAAGTACAAGCCTAGTGTCTCAATCTCAAATAAGCAAGTAATGTAACAAGATGGCAGATCATCAGACATACAAGGTAAGGCATCCCAAACATTACATATTCAGATATCATGAAGCTAGTCATACAAAATACGAAGACTAGCAAGAGTTTAAGTCATACATGATCAACCCTAGGATTTGTCAATCATGTTACAGCCCTTAGGCTAGACAGGAATGTAAATTCAACACGAGCTAACACTTGCTCGACAGCTAAGCGCCTCAAAAGAATAACTTACAATAGAGTGGGAGACCAAAACAAAACCCACTCATTGCCAGGGTTGCGTCTAGTATTCACCATCTAGATGGAAGGCTGGGAGATCCTCAGAAGCTACTCCAAAATCTGGCCACACAAAACTAGCTGGGTCAGAACCCAGAAGAACAAGTGCCACAAAGGAGGCTTCACTTAAGAACTAAAACCATCATATTAGCACATGATACACAAAGGATAACGAAAAACTTGAGTTAGAAAAACTAGGGTGATAAACGATAAGATAACTAAAGGACTATTCCAGTAACCAAGTTACAACCCGTAAACCAAACAAGGACCGGGATTGTAATCCTTCACCTGAACAGAACTTAGTCTCTAACCAATTATCGGTAAAATAAATCATAACAGTAACGTGACTGAAGTAACCATGTACTGGCCTTGTCTAGACAAGACTAGACTAGACTCCATCCATCAATCATGGCCAAGCAAGGAGTACGACTTAATACCTTAACTAACTAGGGTTATCATAAGCCTAATTACTACAAGATGCATTTGAGATGTCCCAGCAGTCACAAGCCCTGCAGCTATCTGGTTATCCTTCCGCAGGTTAAGAGAGTTGATTAGGTGAGTTTGGGGTGTAACACATGACAGCATGCTAGAAATGTGTCCTACTCGACGGCAGGCTACAAGTCCAATTAAAGTGCCCAGATAACGGGAATACCTGTGACTGGGGAATCTTACTATGAACTACTTGATCAATCTAGTTGTTAACCTAGTCAGATTCAGTACGAATCCTGACCGTGGTAACCAGGAATCCATGTCCTAGGCATGATGCAAGATGAGACATGTAGCTTATACAAGCACAAACACCCACGGTGACAAGATAAGAGTTACTTAGCAAGTCAAAATAGTCGTCGCAACAGCATATCAAGATTATCATGTTAGGTTACTTATCAAGATTACTTGTCAAGAGTGAGCCTCAGTGCGCCACTATCAAGTCTATTCATGTCATGTTGCTTGTCAAGAGTGCACCACGATGGGTCACTATCAAGAGTTATCATGTAAAGTCACATTGTCATATCGTGTTCATGTAAGTGTACCACGGTCAGGCCACTATCAAGGAGTTATTAGAGAGTGTAAGTGCCATACGAAGATCGTGTTTAAAACTCAGAGTATATGTGCAACATAAAAAATAACATTATAGGACCAGTCAAGTAAAATGTGCAAGCTAAGTCACAACTCACACTAAGGACCATGGGGACAAACATGGATAATTGCAAGAGAAGGCACAAGGGGTCAATGGGGTGACATGGAGAGCATGCGCCCAGGGCTATGCGCCCAAGGCTATGCGCCCACATGCATTCGCCCAAGGCTAAATGTATCATGTAGAGCATATGCTATGGAAGGTATGCACCAAAGAGTGCATGCATCCCATGGTCTATGCGACCACATGCATGCGCCCAAGGCTAAATGCATCATGTAGAGCATATGCTATGGAAGGTATGCTTCAAAAAGTGCATGCACCCATGGTCTATACGCCCACATGCATGCGCCCACATGCGTGAGGCAGCATGCATTGGAAGATAAGTCTGGAGACTATCTTCACTGGTTAAGTGGGCATATAACATTAGTTATGCGCCCATATTGAAAAGACTATGGGCGCATATAGAAGCTATGCGCCCAAGCAGAAGAAGCATGGAGCTTGGACGCATATAAAAGGCTATACGCACAAGGCTGAAGCTACTGTAGGTGCATAAAATGCCATGCGCCTACACTGTTCTTCTTTTCCAACCCGAAAAGATGAGTTCATGGAACCCATAACTTTCCAAGTTCACAAATCACTCAAAACAAATCGAAATCCGGGTTTTCAAAGGTCTATTATGAGTAAAATCAAATTCTTTACAACATGGAACAATCAAAATTTGAAAATAATGAAGTTTGAGAGATCAAAATCCAAGAAAACCAAGATATGAGAAAAACTTAGATCTACAAGATTTAATCCACCAAAACCAAAATTGCTAAGTACTAAAGAGTCTTAGAAGTTTGTAGGGAAGACAATAGAACAATTAAAATGGAGTTCCTCCATGAAGCAAGATGACACTTGCCAAAGGGTTTAGGAGAGAATTTATGGAGAAGAGAAATAAATAAAAGAGTAATGAGGAGAGAGAGTGTGGAGTTGGGTTACAAAGGGGGTTTATCATGATGAACCACTTGGCCCAAACCAAGCCAAAATAAACCAAGCCGAGCTAGACAAGTCAAAATACTGGTCGGATATCCGTACTCATATACTGGAAATACTTATAACGAAAAACGGGAGTGACACGGACATCAGTTGAATTGGCTTGAGGGTACAACTTTAAGAGAAAATATGAATGTTGTTCAGAAATTTCCTCGGTTGCAGGTGCGTCTCTGCTTCTTCTTATACATTTAGATAAAGTTTTAAGTTTAATAAATAACTTTACATCTTTTACATTTTGACACCCTAGAACTTGAAATAAGCCCAACATGGTTTGTGCGATGTTATTAGACATGATTTGATTCATCCGAAATTATTCATATGGCTAGTTGTATTTTTCTCCCATATATTGTGTAGTTTATAACCCACCTGGTGCTTGCAAACTGATTTGTCCACAACGAGTATGAGGTAGTTGTACAAATTCTGCAGTTTCTTAGGTTACTTTCTACTCATGTTGTAGGCCATCAACCTATGTTATGTTGCACGAATGTTGACAGGAATATGAATAAGGATATGATACGGAATACACAATTTTTGGACATGTATAATATTAGTCACCAAAGTTGCGTGCATACAGACACAGTATGGACATGATATGGACACCATTTATTAGAACTTCACTATAGAAATGACATCAGAAGCATATTGATTTGGGAAGTTATTTTGATTTTGTTGTACTTTCACTTCTGAAAATGATACATTTCCTAGGTTAGTATTGGGAATCTGATTGGTAGCTGATTAAATATAGGGGAATTGTATCAGAAACTGATTATTAAGTTATTATATATTGGAAACTATATATTAAGTATAGTCGTATTCTTAATGTTGTCATAGATCTGCATGACTCCAAGGTAGTGTTTGTATAATATCAACTTTGTCTCTCTAAAACAACCAAGTTTGAGTGGTTATCAGATACTAGAATCAGTCTTTTTATGTTTCTTACAGTTATCAATGATCATCACAGGAATGAGGATATTGCTCTTGCAATTGGAATGTTGATTAGATTTTCATTTGAATGTTCAAAATACTATTTTGTATAATTTTTCTTAAAGGCGTCTAGAAATATAAGCGATTCTTAATGAGGAGCAGTCTTTAACCCTAATCTGAAATCAACTTTCATGTATGAGCGCTTCAACCATGTTCAAATAAGTGATCGAATTTCACTGGTTCTTTTTTTAAAAAAAAATTTCTTTCTTTTAAGATATGGCTTACTCATAGGGGGGTGAAGTGGAAATGCCTAACATAAAAAATTAACATAATAATTGATTTGTCTTTATTTTTGTAGTTTGATGGGAGAAAGGACTACTCCCTCAAAGAAATTGATGAAATAAGAAGTTGGTCAAATTTATCCTGGATACAGTTTGTTGGGAGAAAGGACTACTCCATCAAAGAAATTGATGAAAGAAGAGAGCTAGTCAAATTTATCCAGGATACAGTTAATGAAGACTATGTAAAAAAATAATGCAATAAGAAACTTTGGAAGTATTAGTTATTTATGTTTTGAAGTATGTGAGAATGAATTATAATATTATTTTATTTCAATGATGGTACTTTGAATAATTATGAAATAAAATATTTGTGTTCGTGTTACATATTACTTTTTTTTCTTTCTATGGGATATTGTATACATAATACAAATTGTACAATATAGATAATAGGTACTATAAAATAATTGTACAATACAGATAACGTGTTTTGAGCCGTCATTGTTGTCTTACGATAAAAGTCATATTTTGTAAATACAGATAACGCCTAAAAGTCATTCTATGTAAATAATGATGACGGATATAAGTCATCTTTTATAAATATAATGACATATGTTGAGTTGTCATTGTTTTCTCACGATAAAAGTCATCTTTTGTAAATAATGATGACGCATGAAAGTTATTTTTTGTAAATAAAGATAACGCATAAAGTCATCTTTTATAAATAAAGAGGACATATGTTGAGCTGTCATTGTTGTCTTACAAAAAGTCAATCTTTTATAAATAACAATGACGTATGAAAGTCATCTTTTGCAAATAAATATGACGTATAAAGTCATCTTTTATAAAGAAAAAAAAGACGTGTTGAGCTGTCATGTTGTCTCACGAAAAAGTCATATTTTGTAAATAAAGATGACACATAGAAGTCATCTTTATAAATAAAGATGACGCATACAAGTCATCTTTTATAAATAAAGATGACAGGGTGTCAAACTGTCATTAATTTCTCACGATAAAGATGACACCTTCGTAGATGACGACCAGACAAATGTCATCAATTAGCATATTTGGCCGTCATTGTTAACCATTTTTGTAGTAGTGACGTTATTCACTATAATATTTCAAACATGCTTCCAACACCTATGCCTAATGGCCAATATTTTAAGCATGATATTTGAATATTTTCATAGGGTGATTATCTTTAGGTTTACCAATAAATGTTAGGAGAACTTGTAGTCATCATTATGCAATGTCAAAACTAATCAAAAGATTCACCACCACCACCACAATTTGTGCGAGTTCTTTTTTTCTGGTTTCTTTGGCGTGAGCATCCTATATCCTAGTCCTCACCAACTATCGTTTACGTGGTAGTTGAAGATTTTGAGTGTTATTAGCACTTACCAATAATAATCCTAGAATATAGTGTTGAAAATAATAGAAAATTATTATTACTGGTAATGTACACGTGCAAAAAATGTTAAAATAAATTAAATATAAATTTATTATAAAAATTTATCAAACTTAGGATTTGAACTCAAGCAACCAAGAAAAATACCTCCTACCTTAACCATTTGAGTTACACTATTTAGTTATAAATATATCTTTTTAAATAGTTAAATACGCAGTTATATTTTTTTTAAAAAAAAGTTAGTAGAGTATTTAGATAGTTATTTAGTATTTATTATTATTTTTAAATTTATTTAAATGGTTGATGATATTTACACGGCTTAGACGGCTCACTTTTGAACCATTTTGAAGTCTCTTTATATAGTAGAAGATTTAAGAAGGAAATATAAGTAGCCCAAATGTGAGAATGTTTGCATAATTGTATATTATAGTGATATGAAAAGTGAAAGCATTTTAATTTCTTGTTTTTCATATTATAGGTTTCAACATCTATGGATATATATGTTGGGAATAAAGCGCAAAATCGTTCTCCCAAACCAGAGAGTCATACGAGAGAACTGAGCAAAAGCACACAAACCAAAAATGCCAAATACAAATTGCAAATACGGAGATTTTTGACATAGAAAACCAAAATGAAAAAAAAATCACGAGATGATCGGAGTCCAATCCTGAAGAGCCTCCACTAATGGAATAAAGAGAATACACTCTCTATAAGCTCCTCCTGGTCCAAACGGATCACCACAACCCACTTGAAAGAAAAAATTTGATTGTAGACTCCGAAGAACAAGAGATGTCAAAAAATTATTCGAAGCGATCTTTGCTTCACAATAGTCTTCAATCATCTCTCTCTCTCAAAGTTGTAAAGTACTACTGCTCACTTTATTTGAGATATATTTTATGGTAAGAAAATACCTAGTATATATGCCTCAAACCCACAACTAATTGAGGTATTCTACTATAAGTAGGAATAATCAATCTAAAGCATTGATGTATTCCTATTATATATAGGAATACCCAATCCAACTCCATTAGGATATTCCGACTATATATAGAAATACCAATCCAAATCTATTAGAATATTTCTATTATATATAGGAATACCCAATCCGACTCTGGGGTATTTTTCACATAGGTTGGAAACCCCACCCACTCCAACAAATCTCTTCCTTCACAACTATGTGAGCGGATCATCATCCCGACGATCCTCCTGCAGTATTCGAACTTTTCCCTTGGAAGAACTTTGGTGAACATGTCTGCTCTGTTGTCATCTATATGAATATTCTCAAGCGTCGCATCCTTCTTCTCAACTACATCTCGTATCCAATGATACTGAGTCTCAATGTGCTTGTACCGACTATGAAATGTCTGATTCTTTACAAGGTGAATGTCACTCTGGCTATCACAATGCAAACTATACTGCACTTGCTTTAACCCTACTTTCTGTAACAACTTTTTATCCATAGCAACTCCTTATAAGCCTCTGTCGTCGTAATGTACTCTGTATCTGCCGTCGACAAGGCAACACATTTCTGCAACCTTGACTGCCACGATACCGCTCCACCAGCAAACATTATCACATAGTACGAAGTCGAGCACCTCGTGTCTACATCTCTAACCATATCAGAGTCAATATACCCGACCAACGTCGGCTTGTCACCACCAAAGGAAAGTCTCCAATCGGCAGCCCTGAAGGTATCATAGAATCCACTTGACCGCACTCCAATGTACCCTTCCAGAATTGGAAAGATACCTGCTTATTGTGCCAACTGTGTGAGCGATGTCTGGCCTCGTATACACCATAGCATACATGAGACTTCCTACAGCTGAAGCATATGGAACCGCTTCATATCTTCCTTTTCGTCCTCGGTAGAATGATACTACTCCTCGGTGAACTTAAAGTGAGCTGCAAAGGGTTACTCACTTTCTTCGACCCCTCCATCCCGAAACGCTGAAGTATCCGATAAATGTACTTCTTTTGGGACAAGTGCAACAACTTGGACTCTCTTTTTGGTTGATCTCCATCCTAAGAATAGTCATCATTGCGCCCAAATCCTTCATAGAAAGGCGCCCAATTGGCGCTTCAACTCCGCTATCATAGTGACATTCCGACCACCAGTAGCATATCACCAACATAGAATAGTAAAAATAAAATCATCTTCGGCAAAGTAACTCACAAATACACAGTGGTCCGACGTCGTCCGTACATAACCATGCTCCCCCATGAACGACTCGAACTTCTGTACCACTACCTCGGAGCGTGCTTCAGACCATACAAGCTCTTCCTCAACCGGCAGATCAAGTGTGACTTTTCCTTCTCACAGAATCCCTCTGACTGCTCAATGTACAGCTCCTCCTCAAGATCACCGTAGAGGAATGTCGTCTTCACATCCATTTGCTCGACCTCCAAGTCAAACTGGTTGCCAATACTAGCACCACCTGAATAGATGACTGTTTGACGAATGGCAAAAGATCTCATCATAATCTATGCCTTCTACTGACCGTAGCCTTTAACTACCAGCCTCGCTTTGTATCGAGGGTGAGTAGTGTCATATATCTGCTTTACTCTGAACATCTATTGATTTTTTAAAGCCTTCTTGCCCTTTGCAACTGTACCAGATCATAAA
This sequence comes from Iris pallida, assembly GCA_029216955.1. Taxonomy (NCBI): domain Eukaryota; kingdom Viridiplantae; phylum Streptophyta; class Magnoliopsida; order Asparagales; family Iridaceae; genus Iris; species Iris pallida. The sequence continues at coordinate 5,483,223 of JANAVB010032219.1, read as the reverse complement.
TGGAGTTGGCCTGTAAGGAACTCATCTTCTCCTGCATAGCCTCCATCCACTTGTATATGTTCGTTGTCCATCGCATGTAAAAACTTTTGGGCTTTCCCCTGTCAGTCAGTAGCACATACTCATTTGGTGAGTATCTCGTAGATGGTCGACGCTCTTTGTCTCTCCTCTCAACAGAACCGTGGTACTGGTTGTATATGAACAACCTCCTCCCCTTCAGGAACTACCTCTCCAGCATGCTCATCCTCCCGAGGGTTACCTTACCACCATCAGCAGGCTGATGATCAAGGTTGGGAGCAACTCCTTGTACTGGCTCCCCCATGACTGGATCCTCTGCGATGTCCTCTGGGAACTGCTCGAAGCGAAATGACTCTAACTCAGGCAATTCCTCAGCCTCAGAAGGCATCTCGAAATCTTGAGTGTTGGTCATGGTTTGATCCTCTATGAATACCATGTTTCGGCTTATGTAGAGCTTTTTTCCACGGGTCGTAGAGTCTATAGCCAAACTCATCCCGACCATAGCCGACAAAGACGCATCGCCTCTCTTTGGCTCAAGTTTGGATCTCTCGTCCTTGGATACATGTATGAAGGCCTTACAAGCAAACACTCGCAGGTGATTGTATGACGGCTCTTTGCCATACCATACTTTATCAGCCACATCACCCTGCAAAGAGAACTAGGAGATAAATTAATAACATAAACAGTTGTATAAAGTGCCTCACCCAATAGCTGTCCGGCAAGTTTGCTACTGACAGCAAAAACCGTACCCTCTTCATCAGCGTCCTGCTCATGCGCTCCGTTATACTGTTAAGCTGCTGTGTCTTTGGTGAAGTCTTCTGGTGTCGTATTCTTTGCTCTCTGTAATAAGCATCAAAGGGACCAATACTCGTCGTCATTGTCGGACTGAACACATAGCAGCTTCTTGCCCGTCACCCTTTCAACAGACACCTAAAACTTTTTGAAAGTGGACAACACCAGATCCTTGTTCTTTAAGACATAGACCCAGACCTTCCTAGAACAATCATCAATAAACGTTACAAAATAAGAAGCACCACCAATGGATTTTACCTTCATAGGACCGCAGACATCCGAGTGAATCAACTCGAACAACGCCGGCTTCCTCGAATTTGGGTGACTTTGGAAAGACACCCTATTTTGCTTTTCCGCCAAACAGTGCGTGCATTTCTTCAATTTTGTAGACTTTAGCCCTAGAATCACTTTCATGTTCAGCAAGTAGCTCAATCCCTTCTCGCTGATATGGCCGAGCCGCCTGTGCCATAACTCGGTAGACGCATTATTGATTGCATTCACCTCATGTACCCTCTGTGCGCTCTCCTCCATATAGTAGAGTCCAGACTTCTTGCTTCCTCTGACAATCACCATCGAACCTCTGGAAAGCTTCCACTGACCGTTTTTGAAGAGATTGAAGAAACACTCATCATCCAACCTTTCAACCGACACCAGGTTGAAACGGATATCAGGACATGATGGACATCTTTGAGAACAAGAACTGCACCCGTCTTTATCCTCACATGCACATCTCCAATGGCAATCGCCTTCGACACATCTTCGTTGTCCATCTTCAACACTACACAGTCGCATGTCATGTAAGTGGTAAATAGTGTCCTATTGTGAGATACGTGCATTGAAGCACCCGAGTGCACCAGCCAAGAAATGTCATCGCAGGCGAGGTTCATGACAACCTCATCACCTATGACGATCACGTCGTCTCCATGTGCCGAGGCCGTCGCTGTAGCATTCTCAGTTTGCTTTTCCTTGTCGCCCTTCTTCTTTCTCTTCCAAGCGAAATAGTTTCGCTTGATGGCCCTTCTTGTCACAATGTTAACACTCCGAGTCCTCGTACCAAACCTTGGATTTATCTCTGCTCTTGTTTTTGCTACCACCTGGATGTCTGCTTTTGTCGCTTCCGCAGCTCTCTGAAATTAGCGCCTCTGAGTGGGATTTGGATGAAGTGCCCTGAGAACGTCTCCACATCTTTTTATTCAATACCCCGCTTTTGGCAAAATCTAGACTAACCACACCTTCCGGAGTAGAAGCGATCATAGATACTCGTACGGTCTCCCATGAGTCTGGCAATGTACATAGCAACCAAAGTCCTGAACCTCGTCGTCGAACTTGACTTCCATCGAGAATAGCTGGTCAACCACGTCCTGGAACTCATTCAAGTGATCCGTAATGGACGCACCATCTTTGTACCGCAGACCCATCATCATCAGGATCAGGAACAACTTATTTACCCCAGTCTTCTTAGCATACAAAGATTCCAGCTTATTCCACAGTGTCCTCGCGTGTTCAATATTGACAACGTGATTAACGTATTTCCGTTAACGAACTGCCTTATGTACCCACAAACTTGTTTATGTTCGAAATTTCAGTCCTTTTCGAATTTACTACTGGGCCTTTCGAAAGCAAATACTAGCAGATGCAACTTCTTGACAAATAGTAAATCGTTTATCTTGCTCCTACAGTTGTGATAGTTCGTACCGTTCAGGTTTACCATGTGCACCGGCTTCGCGTCCATCTCTACTTCCTGGTTTGACTGTCAACTCCTGACACTTCTCTGAACCCAAAGCTCTGATACCACTGTTGGGAACAAAGCGCGAAAATCGTTCCCTCAACCAGAGAGTCCTGCGAGAGAATCGAGCAAAAACACACAAACCAAAAATGTCAAACACAGATCGCAAACATGGTAATTTTTGACGTGAAAAAACCAAATGAAAAAATTACGGGACGATCGGAGACCAACCTGAAGAACCTCCACTAATAGAATAAAGAGAATACACACTCTACAAGCTCCTCCCGATCCAAACGGATCACCACAACTCACTTGAAAGAAGAAAATTTGATTGTAGACTCCGAAGAATAAGAGATGTCGAAAATTATTCAAAGCGATCTCTCCTTCACAATAGTCTTCAATTCTTTCTCTCTCAAAAGTTGTAAAGCACTATTGCTCACTTTTTTTAGATATATTTTATGGTAAGAAACACTAGTATATATAGCCTCAAACCCACAACTAATTGAGATATTATACTACTTGTAGGAATACTCAATCTAACCCATTGATGTATTCCTATTATATAGGAATACTCAATCTAACTCCATTAGAATATTCCTACTATATAGAAAATACACAATCCAAATTCATTGAAATATTTCTATTATTATAAAAATATCTAATCCGACTTCTGAGTATTTTTCACATAGGTTGAAAATCCCACACACTTCAACAATATATAGCTACGTTCAAGGTTTGTTATAGAGACAATGGATTATGGATACTTTAGTATGTAGTAACTTTGTGGCCAAGGTCATGTTGTGGGTCGAATCTGAAGAACAATTCGCAATCCCGATCGGATCACACTGGATCTGAAGTATTGCCATAAGCAGAAGAAGGTTTTCTAATTAAGCTCAAAATCTCTCGGACTTTTTTCTGAATCAAACATGAATGTGACTGGCTTTGGATTTGCATAATTCAAGTTTAAAAAGATAAATACATGTGGTCATGATGGGGGTGATGTAGAGGACCTAGTGTGTGGCGAAGTGCATTAATGGCTTGTAATTGCTTATTTGATTTGGTATATTGTTAGTATAGAACACAATCCTTGGGAGATGTCCTAAGTTGAATCAATCAATGGAGTAATTGTAGATTATTAATTGATACTGACTATCGCGAGAGAGAGAGAGAGAGAGAGAGAGAGAGAGAGAGAGGAGAGAGAAGAAGTCAATTTGACCTACAATTGTGTATATTGATTTGGACAACAACAATGCCACTTCAATTATGTTTCGGTGAAAACAATAGTTGTCTTACCTAAGTTATTTTTTAAGATACAAGTAACATTTGATGTACAATACGCTCATTCTTACTGTCCAGTTGCTTGCGCCCCAATAAATTTTAGGCTCTACCTAAAACTTGAGCTCTCGAAAATTTTAGGCTCTACCTAAAACTTAGCTTGGTTCACTATTATTTTTTTTTTACTCAAACTTAAACTTTGATACAACATGTCCTAAATGAGCAAAGCTTGAACATTGTCATGTTCAACACAAACATCTTCAGTAGCCTCATCGGTAGGATCATATTTTTGTTACTTAGTATATTTCTTTCGAAGAAAAAGGATAGCATAAAAATTTTGGATTCAGCATCTGGATTAATCAATCTAATTCCTTAAGTTGTATTTTGTGCATAACTACATTAAAAAGGTGAATTGTAAGCACGCAACAAAATGTGTTGATTGGACCTGAAAATAAAATGACTAAAATTGGTTAAAGATAAACAATTCATAAAGTATTAAAAAATTAAAATAATTCTGACATTGTCGGTTTACAAAACGGAGTTCACGGATGAAATGGTTGTTCGAAAATCAGTCTGTAGACACAAAATTGTGTCGATTGTAGTCGAAAGCAAAACAACTAAATTTCGTCAAAGTCAAATCGGTCAAAAAGTATAAAAAAGACAAAAATCAAAACAATTCCAACATTGTCGATTTGCAAAATAGAGTTTACAATATTCTCGTACTTTCAAAATGGTTTAGCAAAATTATTCTCAGTTTATTATAGTTTATAAAAATAAAATTTATAACTTCCATTTTAGATCAAGAACAATTTTGATATTCTATTTTATAAATTTGTGGACATTATAGAAATTTCATTAACAATCTTAATTTTTTCCAAAAAGTTCCTAAAAAGATTGTGACTAGTCTTACGTTTGTTTGGCTTCAAACGCACATTTGTGGAAAAAAAAAATTTTACCAATAGTCAAATGCTTTTTTGTCTACCCTAAATTTTTTTTTTCCACTCGCTTATCGTTATCATTTTTTTTTACATCCTCAAGTACTAGAAACTCAATTTCAATCAACACAATAAGTTACATGGGTTTGGTGCCATGACTAAGAGCATCAATAATTAGACTCATCTCAATATCTAGATTCCAAATTCAGAATTTGAAAGTCTATTTTAAAATAGTAAGATATAGTTGGAACTTCATGATGGTTACGTTCTAGACAGTTGAGTTATAATATGAACCTTAGAATTTTTACATTTATAATGTAGAAACTCATTTTATAATATAGTAATGCTGAATTTGAGTTCAATTTCCAGATTATATATTTATATTATTTTAAAAAATAACTTGATGATACTTGAATTTACTCATTCATCTCATTTGTAGCTCATAGTTTTTTATTTACTAATCTCACACAAATTCAGCTCATTTCACATTAATTTTTTAATTATAAATTTGGACAAAAGAAATGGGTAGCCCCCTTATAATACTCGAACCTTCCTTTTGTATCAACCTTCGTCTCCTTTCATATATAAACAGCTTCCCCCATTCTCAATCCGAAAATTCACAAACCTGCAACATTTATTTGCAGAAATACCCCTGCACAATATCCTCGTTTGCCCCAAAAATCCGTACATGAAGACCTTCTGCTCTTTTCCCTCCCCGAGGCAATTTCGGGAAACACAAAAAAGTAGGTGTACTTAGTTAGTATTGGAAAAGTACGTACTATTCTCACCGGCGGTGAGCGGACCCGGACATAGGGGAGCGTGGGGGCGGTGCCTCGATCCGCGTGCTGACGTGGCGCAGTCCCATTGGACTGGGCATATTCTCATCCACTTGCTGTACCGGAGGGCCGGATCCGGTGCAGGGGGACGGGACAGCAGACAGGGTATGGTACACGTGGCGGATTTTTATTAGGTAGCATCTGTAAAGGAGGAGTCCCAATTGCGTAGTGGACGTCACATGGAGATTGTACCTATGGAGCCTGATACGTCCACAGCTGCTGAGTCAGGTGGGCCCGGTATTTTTCATTTCTTCATAAGTCACTGATTCTTTTTATTTTCTTTTTTAAATTTGAAGTTGTCTGAAAAAGATTTTTTTAAAATTTTTAAGAAGAATTTTTTTTAAGAATTTTTTTTTTAGATATTAGTCGTTACGTACCATTTTTTTGGACCATTCTTATAAATAAAAGAAAAATGGAAGAAAACACAACTCCTACCATTCTTATAAATAAAAGAAAATGAAAGACAACACAACTTCTACCATTCTTATAAATAGAAAAAAAAAAAGGGAAGAAAATGCTTCCATTGTTCAATTCACCAATCTTCCACCATCTAGTCAAAATATTATGCCCTCACATGTAACCACAAGGGTTATTCGTGTTGAAATTATTCAATAATTAAGGGCCACACATGTAAAATTAATTGTGTTTGGGCTATCTAAATAATTAAGCCAAATTAAAGTGGTCTATTTGAAAATTGGCTTAAGGGTATAATTGTCATGTAATTAATGTGTAGATACCGGAGATAATTCTAATTTGATAGAGGCCAAATTAAATATCAACACATATATATATGTGTATTCATTAGGGTTATGGTCCCCAACTTATACGGCCACCAAAGAGAAGGTTCTCTC
>JANAVB010032219.1:5380936-5476780 GCA_029216955.1 Iris pallida | reverse complement strand
TGGATTATAAAGGGGGTTTATCATGATGAACCACTTGGCCCAAACCAAGCCAAAATAATCCAAGCCAAAATAAACCTAGCCGAGCTAGACAAGTCAAAATATGGGTCGGATATCCGTACACGTATACTGGAAGTACGTATAATGGAAAATTGGAGTGACAACTCTATCCACCTTACAAGAATTCCGTCCTCGAAATTTAATCAAGAGGCTAGAGATGTCGGGGCAAGCTATACTAATCACTAGCAATCTATGACTAGCAGTCAATCAAGCAATCATTCATACAAGCAAGGAATTAAAAGCATAAGGCATAAGAAAGACATTATACCTTATGAGTCAAATAGGTATGGATATCGTGATCGGATATCATCCTCACGTTCCCACGTTGACTCACCCAAAGAGTGATGACCCCAAGCAACACGGACTAGACTAACAGTTTTGTTCTTGAGTATCTTCTCTCTTCGGTCCAATATGGATACAGGTCTTTCCTCATACGAAAGGTTGGTACCAACAACCAATTCAGAATGATCAAGGACATGACTCGGATCTGGGATATACCGTCGCAATTGGAATACATGAAGACATCATGTACCTCAGGTAATGACGACGGAAGGGCGAGACGATGGAACATCACTACTCGCTCAAGAATATCGAACGGCCCTATACCTAGGACTAAGCTTTCCCCGCATGCTGAATCGAATGGCGCCACGGGTAGGCGAGATCCTAAGGAATACGTGGTCGCCGATAGAAAACTCCAGAGGACGCCGATGAGAATCGGCCCAATAACGCTGACGATCTTGCACAACTCGAAGGTGATCCCTGACTTGCCTGACCACCTCGATAGTCTGTGTGACCATCTCTGGACCAAGCATCTTGTTGGTCCATTCCATGTCACACCCGATTTTGATAATCGATAATAACTTAAGTCAATACACAAAATATACGAACTGCTGCTAATTATTTCAGATCAAGTGAAATCAATCAAAAAGCGTACTACTACATCAGCAACATGCAAATCATCATTCTGAAGCTTATTCTCATTGGAATCAGTCCAAGTCATTTTACAATTTATATATTTTATCTTTTTGAGTCTAGATATAAATTGTAAGATCGACTGGATACTACTGGCTTAGGTTAATCATAGTCCACTCACCTATGCAGCCTACCCATCCAAAGTCCACTTACCAAACATATCATTCACTTTTGTGCAACAAAATTTGACAAATATTTTACATTTTTACTGAGACAGAACTCAGGCCGAGTTCGGTCCGAGTTCGGTCCGAGTTCGGTCAGTACGAATTCAAATATTTGTTACCTCTAAATCTGCATGTAACGTTCGTTTGCAAAATCTTTACATCAGAACTCTGCCCAAATTATGTCTGAGTTCGGTCCTCGAAAACACCTATAAATAGAAGAGAATTTCTTATTTCAAATCACTCAATCAATTCATCTTCTCTTCTCTCTTCAATAAGTATTTTTATTTGATCTAAATCTTTCATATTTCCTATACATCTCTTAGCCAAAAGCCAGTAATATCTATTTATTCTAGAGTCTTTTGGTTCTCATGAGTTGTAAAGAGGTTGTTCAATGTTCAGAAACTCTCTCTGTTTTTGGAGCCGATCGTGCGCTCGTCACAAGCACGGTGTTGTAAAGTCGTCGTGCACTTGTCACCAAGCACGATATTGTAAGAGACTGCAAGCTCTCAATTAGCTTGTGCCATAGAGGATTAACATCGAGAAAAAGTACTCGAGACTGGATTAGTCTTCTTAGAGGGATACCAGTATACATCGCTGTGTCGCTGAGTTTGATCTTTCTATCTCTTGCTATATTTTTTTACTATCTCTTATTCACTGCCACAGTTAGTTGTTTTTAAAATTTTAAATTAGTGATTTTTTGCTGCACTCGCACTCACTCTATTCACCCCCTCTAGAGGAGCTCAACGGTCCTACAATTGGCATCAGAGCGGGTTATATTCTAATATCAAACCTCAGAGAGTATATATGGCAGTCGTGAAATCAATATTCAACGGTGAAGGACAATCCACAAATAGACTCCCACTATTTGATGGTACAAACCATACTTACTAGAAAACACGAATGACATTCTTTTTAAAGTCACTTGACTTTGATCTTTGGTCTATAGTAGTTGACGATTATAAGAAACCGGCACCTACAGTAGTTGATGGCGTGCTTGTAGACAAGCCTCATGACAAATATACAGAGGTTAAAAAACAAAGGCTAGTCTAGATGCTCGTGCCATCAACGCACTGTTATGTGCAATTAACAACGGAGTTCAACAGAGTTTCAACCTGTGAGACGTCTCATGAGATTTGGAAACTTCTTGAGATAACTCATGAAGGTATTTCCCAAGTGAAGGAATCCAAAATCAGCAGACTAACACAGGAATATGAATCTTTTAAAATGAAATCAGATGATCAATTACACAGATGTTCACTCGTTTTCCTTGATATTACTAATCTTTTGCAATCTCTAGGTAAGGATTACAGTAATCACGAGATGATCAGAAAAGTGCTACGAGCTCTAACCAAAAATTGGAACCCAAAGACAACAGCAATCATTGAAGGAAACGATCTTACCACCATGTCTCTGGAAACACTTATAGGCAAGCTGATGACCCTTGAGCTTGATCTGCAAGAGTTTAAAGAAGCTACCTCAAAGAAAAATCTATCGCCTATAAAGCTCAAGCCAGAAAGTCAACATGCAATAATTCTGAGAAGAATCATCAAGTGGTGATGAACAAGCCCTGCTAGTGAAGAACTTCAGAAAATTCTAAAGTTTGAGAAATCAAACAGAAGGAAGAGATATCCAAGAAAGTAATGAAGAAAATAATATGCTTTGGATGCAAGAAATCAGGCATATGAAGAAGGACTGTCCAACTTCAAAGAAAAATAGTCTATACGATAGATCAAGATCAAGCAGAAAATCAACAACTAGTCGAAAGTACGCAAATAAAAGTATCTGGTATAAAAGTGATGCCAGTGATTCAGAGGAAGAAGACAGACCCTGCGAAAATGCCAATGTCTGTCTTATAGCTTTTGATAAGATCCCCAAATCCTTTGTATGACGATTTTACTTTCGATGAGTTAGAAAATGCCTTCAGCGAACTACTTGAAGAACACAGAAATATGCTTGACAAGTATAAGCAATCTCGAAAAGAGGTTAAGGCATGCACAACCGAAGTAGCTAGACTGTCCAGTCTCATTGAAGACATTAAAGAGACATCTATACCGATAACACAGAAGAGATAGCCAAGCTTAAAGTAGACTATCATGAGGCTATCCTCAAAATTGAAAAGAAAGAAAGAGACAAAGAGAAGAAAAAGCACTTAGTCACATAATAAAGACTCATAGATATGACTGCTAAATGTGAAGAGTCTTATGCGGTTTCTAAAAAGTTAGAAATCAAGTTAGGCAAACAGGCAATACCTGTGACACAGCCTAAGTTTAGTACTAATGCTAAGCATGCACCAAAGGGGACTAAAACACAGAAAGCACGTAAGAAACACGAATATCACTATGCTTTCACTTAAAGGTTTTCAAATAAACCACATATGCATGTCAACACAAATTCTACTAACACATTTTTAAAACTTACTTGCACATACTGTGGTACTTACGGACACATATCACAATATTGTTTAGCAAAAAATCTTGTTAACAATCGTACATTGATTTGGAGACCTAAGACTAATCAATATAGACCCTTCAGTAAATGGGTACCAAAGGATTCATCTACTTGTTTTTTAGGTGGACCCTTAACCCTCTCGTGTTAAAAGTAAGTGGATCCTCGGTAGCGGATATTTGTGGCACATGATTGGTGATGCATCTTTGTTCGCCACGCTATCAATGAAGAAAGAAGGATATGTCTCCTTCAAAAATAACCTGAGAGGTGATATCATTGAAATAGTACTATTGGTATATCTCATTATCCTGTAATAAAAGATGTTTGTCTAGTTACAGAATTGAAACATAACCTATTAAGCATAAGTCACTTGGTTGATAATGGTTATGGTATCAACTTTGTAAAAGACAAATGTATCATATATGATATATCATCTGGTAATCCCGTATATAAAAGGATTAGAGAATACAATATTCATTTTTTCTTTCTGGAGAGTACTAATAATGCAGGAAGATGCCTAGTAGCTAACCTAGATGAAAGCTGGCTATGGCATATGAGACTAGGACATGCTAACATGGACACTATCTCACGACTGAGAACTAGAAGCTGGTAAAAGGACTCCTTGAGATACCGTTTAAGAGAGATGTGGTATGTGCTGACTGTGAAAAGAACAAAGCACATAGGTCTACATTTAAATCCATCAACGCTATAAGTACTTCTAGAGCTTTGCAGTTGATACATATATTTATTTGGTCCTAGTAGAGTCGCTAATCTTGGCGATAAGCTCAACAAATTTGTTATTGTTGATGATTTCTCTTATTTTACTTAGGTTTACTTTTATCAAACAAAGTGATGCTATTTTTAATTTTAGTTATTTTATAAAAAGGTATAAAACGAAAAAAGCTTCATGATTACTCGTATCCGAAGTGATCATGGTGGCAAATTCGTAAATACTGATTTCAAAAAGTTTTGTGATGATATTGGATATTACTACGAATTTTTCTGTCCTAGGACTCCTCAACAGAATGGTGTTATTGAGCGAAGAACCGTACTCTAAGCGATGGCTAGAGTCATGCTAATCAGCATAATCTTTCTAAATATTTTGGGCAGAAGCTGTTAGTACAGCCTGTCATGTTTAAAAGGGTGTTAATTCGACTCATCTCAAAAAAACACCTTATGAACTTTGGTTCGGAAGGATTCCAAACATTTTTTATTTTAAAGTTTTTGGATGTCACTGTTTTATCCTGAACACCAAGGACAACTTGGAAAAGTTCAACTCTAAACCAGATGAAGGGATATTTTTCGGATATGTTGCTAATAGTAAGGATATAGAATTTTCAATAAAAGATCTATGATTGTTGAAGAATCCATCAACGTTATTTTTGATGAGCTCAATAGTCAGATCTAGCGACAGTGATGATGAAAGTATACAAGCAAGAACCGACAAGAGTCCTGTGGAAGACTGACTCATAGATTTGAATCATTGAAGTTCTTACCAGATCATCCAGAGACACTCATTATAGGTGACATATCAAAAGGTGTAAGTAGACGCTCTTCTCTTAAAGATTCTGAAATAGCAGCAAATGTACCTTTTATTTCACAATTAGAACGAAAGAATGTAGAATATGCTTTTAATGATGAGTTTTGGATTAATGCCATGTAAGAGGAACTTAATCAATTTGAAGAAACTAAGTTTAGGAACTCGTTCCTAAACCTATTGGTCAATCGATAATTGGTACCAAATAGGTCTTCCGAAATAAACTAAGTGAAGATGGACAAGTTCTACGCAACAAAGCACGTCTAGTGGCACAAGGTTATAATCAAGAAGAAGGTATTAATTATGAGACATATGCTCTTTGCTAGACTAGAAGCTATCTGCATGTTTTGTACATATGCATGTTTTAATGATTTTAAATTATTTAAATGGACGTAAAAGTGTATTTTTAAATGGATTTCTGAAAGAAGAAGTGTTTGTGAAACAACCCCCTGGTTTTGAAGATTTTCAAAAACCTGATCACGTCTTCAAACTTAAGAAAGCACTCTATCGACTCAAACAGGCACCTTGTGCTTGGTATGAACGCCTAAGTGCCTTCTTACTTGAAAATGTTTTTCAAAAGGAAGAGTTGATACAGTTTATCAAGTCTTTAGATGATCATATTCTTCTTGTACAATTATATGTTGATGACATCATATTCGGATCTACTAATAAAAAACTTTGTCAAGAGTTTGCTAAGTGTATGCAGAGTGAATTTGAGTTGGGAATGATGGAAGATCAGAACTTATTCCTAGGACTCCAGATCAAACAATACTCAAAGGGAACATTCATCAATCAAGCCAATATATGAAGGACATACTGAAAAAGTACACTTCGAAAATATAAAGCCAATCGGAACTCCAATGGCTACATCAGCAAAGCTTACACTGATGAAAGTGCAAACCTGTCGACAAGCGTAAGTATCGAGGTATGATTGGTAGCTTATTATATTTAACTGCTAGTCGCCCTTATATTATGTTTAGTGTTTATTTGTGCACGATACCAGAAAATCCTAAGGAATCACACCTAAGTGCCATTAGCGTATCTTCTCGTACCTTAAGGGAACTTCAACAGTCGACTTATGGTATCGTAAAACCAAATCCTTTGACCTGATAGGTTACTCGGATGCAAATTTTGCAGGTTGTAAAGTAGACCGTAAAAGTACCAGCGGTACGTGTTATTTTCTAGGAAAGGCCTTAGTCTCATGGTTTAGCAAGAAATAAAATTCTGTAGCATTATCAAGTACCGAGGCTGAGTATATCGCCTCAGGACGTTGTTGTGCTCAAATTTTATGGATAAAGCAAACCTTAGAAGACTATAATCTGCACTACACTAAGATTCCTATTTACTATGATAACACTAGCACTATTAACTTGACTAAGAACCCTGTATGTCACTCACGCACAAAGCACGTTGAAATTCGTCATCACTTTTTACGTGATCACCAATAACACGGGGACATATGTTTAGAATTTATTGACGCAGATCATCAACTAGCAGACATTTTTAGAAAACCACTGGCTGAAGACCGCTTTAACATTATGCGATGAGGGCTCGACATACTTAAATTTTTAGATTCATAATGTAGTATGTTTATTAAAATTATTTTTAACTCGAAACTTTGTAATTTATTAATAAAAATTATTTTGGGTACAAGCCGAAAGGGTCCTTCTGTCATACAGGCGTAAATAGCCTGAAGCGACACGGTGTACTAGTCTTCGGACTACCGCTAGCTGGATCCGGCCCTACAGCTAACCTTAAGTAATAAAAATATTAAGTGAAGAAGTGTAACAGTTATAGATTCAAATTTTGAACTAATACTGCATTTATGTCATTGGGAATGCAAGCATCCAAACTCGGACCGAACTCTGACCCAGTTCGGACCGGGTTCGGTCGGTGTGCGGATTTCCAGAACTGAACAACCGCCCTAGCCTATTAATCATCTTCCCTACGATTTTCTCTATAACTCAACCGAGAAAACCCCTCCAAATCTCAAGAGAGCTCTCCTCTCCTTCTCTTTAAGCTTTTCGGAGTCTTGTGGTTATCCTTTCCACCTTCTTCATCCTTTACTCAAGGTATTCAACTTCCTTTCTTCTTTATCTATGGCACCCAAACATCAGAAGAGAAAGATCGATACCTCTCAAGTAGGATCATCTTCCTCGGATTATGTTCCGACCAGCGTCTTCAGTTCAGCCAGTCCTACTGGAACTGATGACTACGACTCCAGACTATTTCCTGAGGGAATTTTCTGATCTTTGGTTCGATTTTTTTTGGTCGTAAAATTTGTGCTGGGGCACGTGTTAATTTTACTATCTTTTCTGAGTATTCCCCTACTTTCAACCGTCTTGGTTTTCGTGATTTTTTTGAAGTTGCTGAAAATATTTATGATATTATTCGTATGTTTTTCTGTAATTTGCAAGTAAAAGATAACGGCAACTTTTATTCTTGTGTAGCTGGGCAGGAACTAGAGTTCAATGCCACAGACATTAGTGAATATTTTTATGTTCCTGATGTAGGTGAGGCATTAGTGGATATTCACCATGTCCAATTCCCTGAAGGTGTCACCCTTGATTCCTTCAAAGAATTATTATGCCACCCTAAACCTGTTCCTAGAAGGGTATATTCTAAATATTTGAATCAAAACTTCTATGAACTTCATAGGTTTATATTTTCTGTTCTTCTTCCAAAGAAGGGATCTTTCTGACGAGATTACCTTTATGGAGTTATCAACTATGTACCATATTCATTTTGGTATCCCTTTTTCTGTTCCAAAGACTGTCATGGCATGGATGCTTAACTGCAGAAATGCGGGACGCAACCTTGTCTACCCTATGCACTTGGCTTCCCTTTTCAGGAGGTTTGAAATAGATCTTCAGACCTGTCCTTAGTCCCCACTGCCATTGAACTCAGTAGGTCTAGGTTGTATCCTACTCCTCTTTGCCTTCTGGTGCTAAACCTGTTCACGATGATGACCCTAAGGCTCCTCCTGCTGCTGCTGCTCCAGCCCCTGCTTCGGGTTTCGACCCCAATTTCTGTCAGCGCTTTGATGATTTCGTTGCCCTCTTAGCACAACGACATCAAGGTTATCTTGATTATGAGTTCCGCCATATCACCCAGGCTCAGGTGTTGCGGAACAGTATTACTGACATTCACTGGAGTCTTTCTCATGACCCCACACATCCAGTCACTATGCTTCATCACCCCAGCTTCCCTAGACCTAGGTTCGATGATGAGACGGCTTTTTCTTATTTCGATCCTACTTCTGCATACTTTCCACCGGATGCTCCTGGAGGTGACGACACACCGATGTGATGAGGACTTTAGTTAGTGGTTCTTTTGGATGTAGTTTACTAGATGATAATCTTCTGTAGTTTTTATTTGTCTAAACTCTATAGTTAGACATTTATTAGCAGTTTGTGATGGTTGTATCTTTCATTATGTATGACATTTACGTCTTTTTTCTAGTTCATTTTGCTATGCCCTTATTATTTGTGGCAATCTTGTTATTTACGGTTATTCTCTAGCATTACTTTGTTTTTTGATGAATATTGTTGGCTTCACACATTACGGGAGAGCCAAAACCATTTTTGACATGATAAAGGAAAGAAAGAGCAATACCACCAAAAATCAACAAACCAGTATTTATTCTTTTTCAGGTATTTTTATTTTATTTTATTTAGATATATTTTGGGATAGACTCAAGTTTGTTAATTATCAAAATGGAGGAGATTGTTGGCCCATTCCATGGTCACACCCGATTTTGATAATCGACAATAACTTAAGTCAATGCACAAAATATACGAATTGCTGCTAATTATTTCAGGTCATGAAATCAATATCAAAAAGCATACTACTACATCAGCAAACATGTAAATCACCATTCTGAAGCTTATTCTCATTAGAATCAGTCCGAGTCACAATTTATTATGTATTTTATCTTTATTGAGTCTAGGATATAAATTGTAAGATCGACTGGATACTACTGGCTTAGATTAATCATAGTCCACTCTCCTATACAGCCTACCATCCAAATTTCACTTGCCAAACATATCATTCACTTTTGTGCAATAAAATTTGACAAATATTTTACATTTTTACAGAGACATAACTCAGGCCGAGTTCGGTCCGAACTCCGGCCGAGTTCAGTCAGTTTGAATTCAAATATTTGTTGCCTCCAAATCTGCATGCAACGTTCGTTTGTGAAATCTTTGCTTCAAAACTCTGCCCGAATTTTGTTCGAGTTCGGTCCTCGAAAACACCTATAAATAGAAGAGAATTTCGTATTTCAAATCATTCAATCAATTTATCTTCTCTTCTCTCTTCAATAAGTGTTTTTTTGATCTAAAGCTTTCATATTTTACCTACACATCTCTTGCCAAAAGCCAATAATATCTATTTGATCTAGAGTCTTTTGGTTCTCAAAAATTGTAAAGAGGTTGTTCAAAGTTCAGAAACTATCTCTGTTTTTAGAGCCGGTCGTCGCACGCTCGTTACCAAATACGGTGTTGTGATCGGTCGTGCACTTGTCACCAAGTACGGTGTTGTAAGAGACTGCAAGCTCTCAATTAGCTTGTGACATAGTAGATTAACATCGAGCAGGAGTACTTAAGACGAGATTAGTCCCTCAGAGGGATACCAGTATACATTGCTGTGTCGCTGAGTTTGATCTCTCTACCTCTTTCTATATTTATTTACCGTCTCTTATTCACTGCCATAGTTAGCTGTTTTTAAAATTTTAAATTGGTGATTATTTTCTGCTACACTCGCACTCACTCTATTCACCCCCTCTAGAGGTTCTCAATGGTCCTATATATTTGTCTCTCGCCTATATCATCCCATGCTAATGGGGATCTACACTTCCTTCCATACAATACCTCAAATAGTGCCATCTGGATACTTACCTGGAAACTGTTATTATAGGAGAACTCTATGAGATGCAGGTGATCTTTCTACGAACCACCGAAGTCAAGCATACAAGATCGCAACATATCTTCAAGAGTGGATCGTACGTTCTGACTGACCATCTGTTTACGAATGATAAGCTGAATTGAACTTGAGACGAGTCCCCAAACTCTTCTGAAGACTCTGCCAAAAGTGCAATGTATATCTTGAATCTCTGTCCGATACAATACTGACTGGTACTCCATATAACCTGACTAATACCTGAGGTACATCTCCATAAGCTGATCTGTTGACTGACCAATCCTGAAAGGGAGAAAATGAGCTACCTTGGTGAGTCTGTCAACTATAACCCAGATAGCATCTCTACCAGTTGGTGATTTGGATAACCCAGTTGTAAAATTTATGGTAATGTGCTCTTATTTCCATTCTGGGATCGGTAAAGGTTGAAGAAGTCCAGCTGGTAGATGTTCAGCTTTAACTTGTTGGCAAACTAAACAACGAAACAAACCGGACTATCTCCCTCTTCATGCAATTCCACCAAAAATGCTGACGGATATCACGATACATCTTTGTACCGCCGGAATGAATTAAATACTGTGAACTGTGAGCTTCTGCCATAAATTTTTGTCTGATGTCACCACTGGGTATACAAAGATGCCTTCCATATCGAAGTGTACCGTCCTCATAATACATAAATCTGCTCTCCGTTCTGCTACACATTCTGTCCTAAGCCGCTGAAGCTTAGAATCCGTTGAATGAGCTAACTTAATCCTCTCAACTATACTGGACTGAACTTGCATACTGGCCATCAATGCCATATTGGTAAGAAAAACTACTTCAATACCCATCTTCTGAAGATCTGTGAACAATTCTGGTTGTGTTGTTAAAATAAACTCCGACTCTTCTGCTCAATGCATCTACAACAACGTTGGCATTCCTATATGATACTGCAAGTTGATGTCATAATCCACAAGTAGCTCTAGTCATCTTCTCTAACGCATGTTAAGGTCCTTCTTGAGTAAACACATACTTAAGACTATTGTGGTCGGTGAAAATCTCTACCCGATCTCCATACAAATAATGTCTCCACAACTTAAGTACGAAAAACACACCGCTGCTAATTCTAAGTCAAGGGTTTGGTAATCCTCATGTCATGATCACGAAGATGATGACACATAGCTACTACCATACCATGCTGCATCAAGACGCATCCCAATCCTCTGCTGGAAGCGTCAATAAACTAAAAATCCTTCCATCCTATCTGGAAGCGTATGAATGGGGTCCGTCGTCAATCCTTGCTTTAACTTCTCGAATGAACTCTGACACTCTACTGCCCAAGCAAACTGCACATCCTTGCGGGTCAACTGCGTTAAAGGCATTGAAATTTGGGCGAAGTCTGATACAACCGCCGGTAATAGCCGGCCAATCCTAGGAAACTTCGAACTTCTACGACAGTTCTGGGTACTAGCCATGTCTCTATAGCCACTATCTTCTAGGGGTCCACTTCCACTCCATCTCTGGTGATGATGTGACCTAAGTACAAAATGCGATCCAGCCAAAATTTGTACTTACTGAACTTCGCGTACAACTGGTGCTCTCTGAGAATCTGAAGAACTACACGAAGATGCTGTAAATGCTCTGCCTCAATCTTGCTATAGAGTAAGATTTCGTCTATAAACACTATCACAAACTAGTCCAAATAGGGCATAAAGATACGATTCATTAGGTCTATGAATACGGCTGGCACATTGGTCGCTCCAAATGGCATAACAAGGAACTCCCATTGTCCATATCTGGATCTAAATGCTGTCTTCGGGATGTCTTGCTCTCTGACTCTGATCTGATGGTATCCTGACCGCAAGTCAATCTTCGAGAATACTGTCGCTTCCCTGAGTTGATCAAATAAATTATCTATCCTTGGTAGATGATATCTGTTCTTGATTGTTACAGAGTTCAAGGTACGATAATCAACACATAATTTTGATGTACCATCCTTCTTTTTCACAAGAAGTATTGGGGCTCCCCAAGGTGATCCACTAGCACGAATGAATCCCTTGGTTCTGAGTTCTTCAATCATCTTGTATAAGATCTCTAACTCTGAAGCTGCCATTTTGTAGACTCTCTCTGACACTGGTGCCGTCCCTAGAAGCAAATCAATGGTGAACTCTAATCGATCTCTCCGGGGGCATGCCTGGAAGCTCTTCGGGAAATACATCAGAAAACTCTTCTACTACTCTGGGAAACTGAACAGCTCTTGGAAGGTAGTAGAAGAGTTTTCTGATGCTGGAAAATGAAGGTTCTACTTAGCCTCTAGGAAACTTTTCTACTACTCTGGTACAGAAGGTTCTACCAAGCCTGTGGAAAATGAATACTCTAGTTCGCCGGGAATACCAAAAATAATCCTTCCAATATGATAGTCTATTCTTGCGTATTGATCCTTCAACCAATCCATTCCTAGGACCACATCATAGTCGGCCATCGAAAATTCTATCAATCTAGCAAAAAACTCTCTACCGCTAACTACGATTCTACATGAGGAAAAGACTCTATCTGTCCCCACAAGATCGTTACCAGTAAGTATATTGAGCCTTACTGATAATGACTCGGGCTCCAGTCCTATCCGTGTTACGAATTGTGCAAACATAAATGAATGCAATGTACCCGAATCAAATATAACTGATGTTAGAAAAGAGTTGACAAGAATGGTACCTGCCACCACCTCACCTGATACCAATTCTTCTGCCACGGTCAGAGCCATAGCTTGTCCTTGTCCTCTTGGTGCTGGTCCCTCTACTGGAAACCTCTCTGCCGGTTTTGAATCTGAGCTTGGGCATACTATTAAGCCTGAGGCGGCAATGGCCTCGGAGGCTGGTACTACTGATGCACTGGTGTTAGACCCCTAACCAATGGACTTGTCAGGTTTGATGACGAGAAACTAGCTCTATTCGGATAGGATCCTATCTTGTGATCCAGTGCCCCATAAGCCAAGCACAATCCCCTGTGCTCTGTGATATTCTGATACTACATGTCCTGGCTTCCCACAATGAGTGCAGCCTATTGCTGAAGACTGCTTCTGCTTCTGTTGCTGAGAATACGTCGGTGTCGAGTGTGAACCGATGAGACTGTGGTCGCCCTCCTAGGAGCTCCAATAGTCAAAGCCCTAGCTACCGGGGCTGGTGCTGATGACTGGGACATCTGCCCATGAGACCTCTTCTGTCCTCCGCTTCTATCTACAATCCTCTGCGAAGTATACTCATGCATCTTCGCTGCTCGCAAGATGGCATCAAACATCTGGTGCTCAAACTGCTCCACTGATATAATGATCTCTAGGTGGAGTCCATGCTGGAATCGCTAGGCTCGATCCAATTCGGTCGCCACCAAGGTAGAAGCAAATCGACTAAGTCTAGAAAACTTAGCAGCATATCCATCGACCGTCCTTCCCATCTACTTAAGATTGGTGAATCTCGTCTGCAGATCATACTGAGCTACTGTATCGAAGTACTTAGTCTGGAACTTGTTGTTGAATACCGCTCATAAGACCGGCATTGCTAATCCAACTGCTAGCATTGCCCACCAGCTGCGGGCTAAGTCCAGTAACTGTAGGCGCACAACGGCCACCTTCTCTTCCTCAGGAATCCTAGCTTCCTCAAGGATAACTTCTATTTCCTGAAGCCACACATTAGCAGCGATAGCATCTTCACTGCTGTCAAAGAAAGGCGGGTTCAGACGCTTGAAGCTGTTGGCCGCATTGTTCCCTTGGTAACCAACTCTGTCCATGGCATCTTGTACTGTCTGGTACAGGGCATCGCTCGACGTTCTTATGACGCAAGCAATTCTCTAATGAGTCCCACCAGGGTTCAATTTTTAGGCTCTACAGGTTGGACTGGCTGAACCGGGGGCTCTGCGTTCCCAGAATACATGACTCCGGAAGCTGCTTCAGAGTGCTGGGCTTGGTCTCCGGGTTGCTGCTGGTTTACTGGAGGCAATATTTTAAAAACCGGACCGAACCGGCCGGTTCAACCGGTTTACCCGTAAACCGGTTGTTTTTTCGGTCCGGTTCAGTATTGACCCGATATTTTTAAAAATTAGTATTTTTGTAAAAAAAATTAATATCCATAAAGGATTAATTTGGACTACTTAGATTAACCCAGTGGTTGAACCAACTGGTTGAACCAATTTGACCCGACCTAGTGCCTTGGCCGGGTCAAGCATCGGTCCGATTTTTAAAACATTAACTGGAGGTGCTCCATCTTACTGGTCGGTAGGACCAGGAGCAATGCCACTGAAGAAATGACATGAGAAACAATAAGGAAGGACCAAGATAGATCGAGGATATAAGCATGTGATTATGTCAAGATTTCAGAAAGATTTAGAAGACACGAATATAGATCAAATACTAGTACTGATTGAGACATCTATTTGGTAAAACCCTCACACACCCTGATTTATAAGACCTGCATGGGCCACCACTTAAACCGTGTCACGTCCTAGAACCAGAATACTGGAGAGCGGGGGACAAACACAGCCAGCTACGTACATTGAAGTGAATTTCACCTCGAAATACGGTCACGGCTGTCTAGATGTATGAGGGTTTATCTACAAGCCAACATTCTCTTATGGTCAAGTACAAGCCTAGTGTCTCAATCTCAAATAAGCAAGTAATGTAACAAGATGGCAGATCATCAGACATACAAGGTAAGGCGTCCCAAACATTACATATTCAGATGATCATGAAGCTAGTCATACAAAATACGAAGACTAGCAAGAGTTTACGTCATACATGATCAACCCTAGGATTTGTCAATCATGTTACAGCCCTTAGGCAGACAGGAATGTAAATTCAACACGAGCTAACACTTGCTCGACAGCTAAGCACCTCAAAAGAATAACTTACAATAGAATGGGAGACCAAAACAAAACTCACTCATTGCCAGGGTTGCGTCTAGTATTCACCATCTAGATGGAAGGCTGGGAGATCCTCAGAAGCTACTCCAAAATCTGGCCACACAAAACTAGCTGGGTCAGAACCCAGAAGAACAAGTGCCACAAAGGAGGCTTCACTTAAGAACTAAAACCATCATATTAGCACATGATACACAAAGGATAACGAAAAACTTGAGTTAGAAAAAATAGGGTGATAAACGATAAGATAACTAAAGGACTATTCCAGTAACCAAGTTACAACCCGTAAACCAAACAAGGACCGGGATTGTAATCCTTCACCTGAACAGAACTTAGTCTCTAACCAATTATCGGTAAAATAAATCATAACAGTAACGTACTGAAGTAACCATGTACTGGCCTTGTCTAGACAAGACTAGACTAGACTCCATCCATCAATCATGGCCAAGCAAGGAGTACGACTTAATACCTTAACTAACTAGGGTTATCATAAGCCTAATTACTACAAGATGCATTTGAGATGTCCCAGCAGTCACAAGCCCTGCAGCTATCTGGTTATCCTTCCGCAGGTTAAGAGAGTTGATTAGGTGAGTTTGGGGTGTAACACATGACAGCATGCTAGAAATGTGTCCTACTCGACGGCAGGCTACAAGTCCAATTAAAGTGCCCAGATAACGGGAATACCTGTGACTGGGGAATCTTACTATGAACTACTTGATCAATCTAGTTGTTAACCTAGTCAGATTCAGTACGAATTCCTGACCGTGGTAACCAAGAATCCATGTCCTAGGCATGATGCAAGATGAGACATGTAGCTTATATAAGCACAAACACCCACGGTGTCAAGACAAGAGTTACTTAGCAAGTCAAAATAGTCGTCGCAACAGCATATCAAGATTATCATGTTAGGTTACTTATCAAGATTACTTGTCAAGAGTGAGCCTCAGTGCGCCACTATCAAGTCTATTCATGTCATGTTGCTTGTCAAGAGTGCACCACGATGGGTCACTATCAAGAGTTATCATGTAAAGTCACATTGTCATATCGTGTTCATGTAAGTGTACCACGGCAGGCCACTATCAAGGAGTTATTAGAGAGTGTAAGTGCCATACGAAGATCGTGTTTAAAACTCAGAGTATATGTGCAACATAAAAAATAACATTATAGGACCAGTCAAGTAAAATGTGCAAGCTAAGTCACAACTCACACTAAGGACCATGGGGACAAACATGGATAATTGCAAGAGAAGGCACAAGGGGTCAATGGGGTGACATGGAGAGCATGCGCCCAGGGCTATGCGCCCAAGGCTATGCGCCCACATGCATTCGCCCAAGGCTAAATGTATCATGTAGAGCATATGCTATGGAAGGTATGCACCAAAGAGTTCATGCACCCATGGTCTATGCGACCACATGCATGCGCCCAAGGCTAAATGCATCATGTAGAGCATATGCTATGGAAGGTATGCTTCAAAAAGTGCATGCACCCATGGTCTATACGCCCACATGCATGCGCCCACATGCGTGAGGCAGCGTGCATTGGAAGATAAGTCTGGAGACTATCTTCACTGGTTAAGTGGGCATATAACATTAGTTATGCGCCCATATTGAAAAGACTATGGGCGCATATAGAAGCTATGCGCCCAAGCAGAAGAAGCATGGAGCTTGGGCGCATATAAAAGGCTATACGCACAAGGCTGAAGCTACTGTAGGCGCATAAAATGCCATGCGCCTACACTGTTCTTCTTTTCCAACCCGAAAAGATGAGTTCATGGAACCCATAAACTTTCCAAGTTCACAAATCACTCAAAACAAATCGAAATCCGGGTTTTCAAAGGTCTATTATGAGTAAAATCAAATTCTTTACAACATGGAACAATCAAAATTTGAAAATAATGAAGTTTGAGAGATCAAAATCCAAGAAAACCAAGATATGAGAAAAACTTAGATCTACAAGATTTAATCCACCAAAACCAAAATTGCTAAGTACTAAAGAGTCTTAGAAGTTTGTAGGGAAGACAATAGAACAATTAAAATGGAGTTCCTCCATGAAGCAAGATGACACTTGCCAAAGGGTTTAGGAGAGAATTTATGGAGAAGAGAAATAAATAAAAGAGTAATGAGGAGAGAGAGTGTGGAGTTGGGTTACAAAGGGGGTTTATCATGATGAACCACTTGGCCCAAACCAAGCCAAAATAAACCAAGCCGAGCTAGACAAGTCAAAATACTGGTCGGATATCCGTACTCATATACTGGAAATACTTATAACGAAAAACGGGAGTGACACGGACATCAGTTGAATTGGCTTGAGGGTACAACTTTAAGAGAAAATATGAATGTTGTTCAGAAATTTCCTCGGTTGCAGGTGCGTCTCTGCTTCTTCTTATACATTTAGATAAAGTTTTAAGTTTAATAAATAACTTTACATCTTTTACATTTTGACACCCTAGAACTTGAAATAAGCCCAACATGGTTTGTGCGATGTTATTAGACATGATTTGATTCATCCGAAATTATTCATATGGCTAGTTGTATTTTTCTCCCATATATTGTGTAGTTTATAACCCACCTGGTGCTTGCAAACTGATTTGTCCACAACGAGTATGAGGTAGTTGTACAAATTCTGCAGTTTCTTAGGTTACTTTCTACTCATGTTGTAGGCCATCAACCTATGTTATGTTGCACGAATGTTGACAGGAATATGAATAAGGATATGATACGAATACACAATTTTTGGACATGTATAATATTAGTCACCAAAGTTGCGTGCATACAGACACAGTATGGACATGATATGGACACCATTTATTAGAACTTCACTATAGAAATGACATCAGAAGCATATTGATTTGGGAAGTTATTTTGATTTTGTTGTACTTTCACTTCTGAAAATGATACATTTTCCTAGGTTAGTATTGGGAATCTGATTGGTAGCTGATTAAATATAGGGGAATTGTATCAGAAACTGATTATTAAGTTATTATATATTGGAAACTATATATTAAGTATAGTCGTATTCTTAATGTTGTCATAGATCTGCATGACTCCAAGGTAGTGTTTGTATAATATCAACTTTGTCTCTCTAAAACAACCAAGTTTGAGTGGTTATCAGATACTAGAATCAGTCTTTTTATGTTTCTTACAGTTATCAATGATCATCACAGGAATGAGGATATTGCTCTTGCAATTGGAATGTTGATTAGATTTTCATTTGAATGTTCAAAATACTATTTTGTATAATTTTTCTTAAAGGCGTCTAGAAATATAAGCGATTCTTAATGAGGAGCAGTCTTTAACCCTAATCTGAAATCAACTTTCATGTATGAGCGCTTCAACCATGTTCAAATAAGTGATCGAATTTCACTGGTTCTTTTTTTAAAAAAAAATTTCTTTCTTTTAAGATATGGCTTACTCATAGGGGGGTGAAGTGGAAATGCCTAACATAAAAAATTAACATAATAATTGATTTGTCTTTATTTTTGTAGTTTGATGGGAGAAAGGACTACTCCCTCAAAGAAATTGATGAAATAAGAAGTTGGTCAAATTTATCCTGGATACAGTTTGTTGGGAGAAAGGACTACTCCATCAAAGAAATTGATGAAAGAAGAGAGCTAGTCAAATTTATCCAGGATACAGTTAATGAAGACTATGTAAAAAAAATAATGCAATAAGAAACTTTGGAAGTATTAGTTATTTATGTTTTGAAGTATGTGAGAATGAATTATAATATTATTTTATTTCAATGATGGTACTTTGAATAATTATGAAATAAAATATTTGTGTTCGTGTTACATATTACTTTTTTTTCTTTCTATGGGATATTGTATACATAATACAAATTGTACAATATAGATAATAGGTACTATAAAATAATTGTACAATACAGATAACGTGTTTTGAGCCGTCATTGTTGTCTTACGATAAAAGTCATATTTTGTAAATACAGATAACGCCTAAAAGTCATTCTATGTAAATAATGATGACGGATATAAGTCATCTTTTATAAATATAATGACATATGTTGAGTTGTCATTGTTTTCTCACGATAAAAGTCATCTTTTGTAAATAATGATGACGCATGAAAGTTATTTTTTGTAAATAAAGATAACGCATAAAGTCATCTTTTATAAATAAAGAGGACATATGTTGAGCTGTCATTGTTGTCTTACAAAAAGTCAATCTTTTATAAATAACAATGACGTATGAAAGTCATCTTTTGCAAATAAATATGACGTATAAAGTCATCTTTTATAAAGAAAAAAAAGACGTGTTGAGCTGTCATTGTTGTCTCACGAAAAAGTCATATTTTGTAAATAAAGATGACACATAGAAGTCATCTTTATAAATAAAGATGACGCATACAAGTCATCTTTTATAAATAAAGATGACGGGTGTCAAACTGTCATTAATTTCTCACGATAAAGATGACACCTTCGTAGATGACGACCAGACAAATGTCATCAATTAGCATATTTGGCCGTCATTGTTAACCATTTTTGTAGTAGTGACGTTATTCACTATAATATTTCAAACATGCTTCCAACACCTATGCCTAATGGCCAATATTTTAAGCATGATATTTGAATATTTTCATAGGGTGATTATCTTTAGGTTTACCAATAAATGTTAGGAGAACTTGTAGTCATCATTATGCAATGTCAAAACTAATCAAAAGATTCACCACCACCACCACAATTTGTGCGAGTTCTTTTTTTCTGGTTTCTTTGGCGTGAGCATCCTATATCCTAGTCCTCACCAACTATCGTTTACGTGGTAGTTGAAGATTTTGAGTGTTATTAGCACTTACCAATAATAATCCTAGAATATAGTGTTGAAAATAATAGAAAATTATTATTACTGGTAATGTACACGTGCAAAAAATGTTAAAATAAATTAAATATAAATTTATTATAAAAATTTATCAAACTTAGGATTTGAACTCAAGCAACCAAGAAAAATACCTCCTACCTTAACCATTTGAGTTACACTATTTAGTTATAAATATATCTTTTTAAATAGTTAAATACGCAGTTATATTTTTTTAAAAAAAAAGTTAGTAGAGTATTTAGATAGTTATTTAGTATTTATTATTATTTTTAAATTTATTTAAATGGTTGATGATATTTACACGGCTTAGACGGCTCACTTTTGAACCATTTTGAAGTCTCTTTATATAGTAGAAGATTTAAGAAGGAAATATAAGTAGCCCAAATGTGAGAATGTTTGCATAATTGTATATTATAGTGATATGAAAAGTGAAAGCATTTTAATTTCTTGTTTTTCATATTATAGGTTTCAACATCTATGGATATATATGTTGGGAATAAAGCGCAAAATCGTTCTCCCAAACCAGAGAGTCATACGAGAGAACTGAGCAAAAGCACACAAACCAAAAATGCCAAATACAAATTGCAAATACGGAGATTTTTGACATAGAAAACCAAAATGAAAAAAAAATCACGAGATGATCGGAGTCCAATCCTGAAGAGCCTCCACTAATGGAATAAAGAGAATACACTCTCTATAAGCTCCTCCTGGTCCAAACGGATCACCACAACCCACTTGAAAGAAAAAAATTTGATTGTAGACTCCGAAGAACAAGAGATGTCAAAAAATTATTCGAAGCGATCTTTGCTTCACAATAGTCTTCAATCATCTCTCTCTCTCAAAGTTGTAAAGTACTACTGCTCACTTTATTTGAGATATATTTTATGGTAAGAAAATACCTAGTATATATGCCTCAAACCCACAACTAATTGAGGTATTCTACTATAAGTAGGAATAATCAATCTAAAGCATTGATGTATTCCTATTATATATAGGAATACCCAATCCAACTCCATTAGGATATTCCGACTATATATAGAAATACCAATCCAAATCTATTAGAATATTTCTATTATATATAGGAATACCCAATCCGACTCTGGGGTATTTTTCACATAGGTTGGAAACCCCACCCACTCCAACAAATCTCTTCCTTCACAACTATGTGAGCGGATCATCATCCCGACGATCCTCCTGCAGTATTCGAACTTTTCCCTTGGAAGAACTTTGGTGAACATGTCTGCTCTGTTGTCATCTATATGAATATTCTCAAGCGTCGCATCCTTCTTCTCAACTACATCTCGTATCCAATGATACTGAGTCTCAATGTGCTTGTACCGACTATGAAATGTCTGATTCTTTACAAGGTGAATGTCACTCTGGCTATCACAATGCAAACTATACTGCACTTGCTTTAACCCTACTTTCTGTAACAACTTTTTTATCCATAGCAACTCCTTATAAGCCTCTGTCGTCGTAATGTACTCTGTATCTGCCGTCGACAAGGCAACACATTTCTGCAACCTTGACTGCCACGATACCGCTCCACCAGCAAACATTATCACATAGTACGAAGTCGAGCGCCTCGTGTCTACATCTCTAACCATATCAGAGTCAATATACCCGACCAACGTCGGCTTGTCACCACCAAAGGAAAGTCTCCAATCGGCAGTGCCCTGAAGGTATCATAGAATCCACTTGACCGCACTCCAATGTACCCTTCCAGAATTGGAAAGATACCTGCTTATTGTGCCAACTGTGTGAGCGATGTCTGGCCTCGTATACACCATAGCATACATGAGACTTCCTACAGCTGAAGCATATGGAACCCGCTTCATATCTTCCTTTTCGTCCTCGGTAGAATGATACTACTCCTCGGTGAACTTAAAGTGAGCTGCAAAGGGGTTACTCACTTTCTTCGACCCCTCCATCCCGAAACGCTGAAGTATCCGATAAATGTACTTCTTTTGGGACAAGTGCAACAACTTGGACTCTCTTTTTTGGTTGATCTCCATCCTAAGAATAGTCATCATTGCGCCCAAATCCTTCATAGAAAAGGCTGTGCCCAATTGGCGCTTCAACTCCGCTATCATAGTGACATTCCGATCCACCAGTAGCATATCACCAACATAGAATAGTAAAATAATAAAATCATCTTCGGCAAAGTAACTCACAAATACACAGTGGTCCGACGTCGTCCGTACATAACCATGCTCCCCCATGAACGACTCGAACTTCTTGTACCACTACCTCGGAGCGTGCTTCAGACCATACAAGCTCTTCCTCAACCGGCAGATCAAGTGTGACTTTTCCTTCTCACAGAATCCCTCTGACTGCTCAATGTACAGCTCCTCCTCAAGATCACCGTAGAGGAATGTCGTCTTCACATCCATTTGCTCGACCTCCAAGTCAAAACTGGTTGCCAATACTAGCACCACCTGAATAGATGACTGTTTGACGAATGGCAAAAAGATCTCATCATAATCTATGCCTTCTACTGACCGTAGCCTTTAACTACCAGCCTCGCTTTGTATCGAGGGTGAGTAGTGTCATATATCTGCTTTACTCTGAACATCTATTGATTTTTTAAAGCCTTCTTGCCCTTTGGCAACTGTACCAGATCATAAATGGAGTTGGCCTGTAAGGAACTCATCTTCTCCTGCATAGCCTCCATCCACTTCTGTATATGTTCGTTGTCCATCGCATGTAAAAAACTTTTGGGCTTTCCCCTGTCAGTCAGTAGCACATACTCATTTGGTGAGTATCTCGTAGATGGTCGACGCTCTTTGTCTCTCCCTCTCAACAGAACCGCTGGTACTGGTTGTATATGAACAACCTCCTCCCCTTCAGGAACTACCTCTCCAGCATGCTCATCCTCCCGAGGGTTACCTTGACCACCATCAGCAGGCTGATGATCAAGGTTGGGAGCAACTCCTTGTACTGGCTCCCCCATGACTGGATCCTCTGCGATGTCCTCTGGGAACTGCTCGAAGCGAAATGACTCTAACTCAGGCAATTCCTCAGCCTCAGAAGGCATCTCGAAATCTTGAGTGTTGGTCATGGTTTGATCCTCTATGAATACCATGTTTCGGCTTATGTAGAGCTTTTTTCCACGGGGTCGTAGAGTCTATAGCCAAACTCATCCCGACCATAGCCGACAAAGACGCATCGCCTCATCTTTGGCTCAAGTTTGGATCTCTCGTCCTTGGATACATGTATGAAGGCCTTACAAGCAAACACTCGCAGGTGATTGTATGACGGCTCTTTGCCATACCATACTTTATCAGCCACATCACCCTGCAAAGGAGAACTAGGAGATAAATTAATAACATAAACAGTTGTATAAAGTGCCTCACCCAATAGCTGTCCGGCAAGTTTGCTACTGACAGCAAAAACCGTACCCTCTTCATCAGCGTCCTGCTCATGCGCTCCGTTATACTGTTAAGCTGCTGTGTCTTTGGTGAAGTCTTCTGGTGTCGTATTCTTTGCTCTCTGTAATAAGCATCAAAGGGACCAATACTCGTCGTCATTGTCGGACTGAACACATAGCAGCTTCTTGCCCGTCACCCTTTCAACAGACACCTAAAACTTTTTGAAAGTGGACAACACCAGATCCTTGTTCTTTAAGACATAGACCCAGACCTTCCTAGAACAATCATCAATAAACGTTACAAAATAAGAAGCACCACCAATGGATTTTACCTTCATAGGACCGCAGACATCCGAGTGAATCAACTCGAACAACGCCGGCTTCCTCGAATTTGGGTGACTTTGGAAAGACACCCTATTTTGCTTTTCTGCCAAACAGTGCGTGCATTTCTTCAATTTTGTAGACTTTAGCCCTAGAATCACTTTCATGTTCAGCAAGTAGCTCAATCCCTTCTCGCTGATATGGCCGAGCCGCCTGTGCCATAACTCGGTAGACGCATTATTGATTGCATTCACCTCATGTACCCTCTGTGCGCTCTCCTCCATATAGTAGAGTCCAGACTTCTTGCTTCCTCTGACAATCACCATCGAACCTCTGGAAAGCTTCCACTGACCGTTTTTGAAGAGATTGAAGAAACACTCATCATCCAACCTTTCAACCGACACCAGGTTGAAACGGATATCAGGGACATGATGGACATCTTTGAGAACAAGAACTGCACCCGTCTTTATCCTCACATGCACATCTCCAATGGCAATCGCCTTCGACACATCTTCGTTGTCCATCTTCAACACTACACAGTCGCATGTCATGTAAGTGGTAAATAGTGTCCTATTGTGAGATACGTGCATTGAAGCACCCGAGTGCACCAGCCAAGAAATGTCATCGCAGGCGAGGTTCATGACAACCTCATCACCTATGACGATCACGTCGTCTCCATGTGCCGAGGCCGTCGCTGTAGCATTCTCAGTTTGCTTTTCCTTGTCGCCCTTCTTCTTTCTCTTCCAAGCGAAATAGTTTCGCTTGATGTGGCCCTTCTTGTCACAATGTTAACACTCCGAGTCCTCGTACCAAACCTTGGATTTATCTCTGCTCTTGTTTTTGCTACCACCTGGATGTCTGCTTTTGTCGCTTCCGCAGCTCTCTGAAATTAGCGCCTCTGAGTGGGATTTGGATGAAGTGCCCTGAGAACGTCTCCACATCTTTTTATTCAATACCCCGCTTTTGGCAAAATCTAGACTAACCACACCTTCCGGAGTAGAAGCGATCATAGATACTCGTACGGTCTCCCATGAGTCTGGCAATGTACATAGCAACCAAAGTTCCTGAACCTCGTCGTCGAACTTGACTTCCATCGAGAATAGCTGGTCAACCACGTCCTGGAACTCATTCAAGTGATCCGTAATGGACGCACCATCTTTGTACCGCAGACCCATCATCATCAGGATCAGGAACAACTTATTTACCCCAGTCTTCTTAGCATACAAAGATTCCAGCTTATTCCACAGTGTCCTCGCGTGTTCAATATTGACAACGTGATTAACGTATTTCCGTTAACGAACTGCCTTATGTACCCACAAACTTGTTTATGTTCGAAATTTCAGTCCTTTTCGAATTTACTACTGGGCCTTTCGAAAGCAAATACTAGCAGATGCAACTTCTTGACAAATAGTAAATCGTTTATCTTGCTCCTACAGTTGTGATAGTTCGTACCGTTCAGGTTTACCATGTGCACCGGCTTCGCGTCCATCTCTACTTCCTGGTTTGACTGTCAACTCCTGACACTTCTCTGAACCCAAAGCTCTGATACCACTGTTGGGAACAAAGCGCGAAAATCGTTCCCTCAACCAGAGAGTCCTGCGAGAGAATCGAGCAAAAACACACAAACCAAAAATGTCAAACACAGATCGCAAACATGGTAATTTTTGACGTGAAAAAACCAAATGAAAAAATTACGGGACGATCGGAGACCAATCCTGAAGAACCTCCACTAATAGAATAAAGAGAATACACACTCTACAAGCTCCTCCCGATCCAAACGGATCACCACAACTCACTTGAAAGAAGAAAATTTGATTGTAGACTCCGAAGAATAAGAGATGTCGAAAATTATTCAAAGCGATCTCTCCTTCACAATAGTCTTCAATTCTTTCTCTCTCAAAAGTTGTAAAGCACTATTGCTCACTTTTTTTAGATATATTTTATGGTAAGAAAACACCTAGTATATATAGCCTCAAACCCACAACTAATTGAGATATTATACTACTTGTAGGAATACTCAATCTAACCCATTGATGTATTCCTATTATATATAGGAATACTCAATCTAACTCCATTAGAATATTCCTACTATATATAGAAATACACAATCCAAATTCATTGAAATATTTCTATTATATATAAAAATATCTAATCCGACTTCTGAGTATTTTTCACATAGGTTGAAAATCCCACACACTTCAACAATATATAGCTACGTTCAAGGTTTGTTATAGAGACAATGGATTATGGATACTTTAGTATGTAGTAACTTTGTGGCCAAGGTCATGTTGTGGGTCGAATCTGAAGAACAATTCGCAATCCCGATCGGATCACACTGGATCTGAAGTATTGCCATAAGCAGAAGAAGGTTTTCTAATTAAGCTCAAAATCTCGTCGGACTTTTTTCTGAATCAAACATGAATGTGACTGGCTTTGGATTTGCATAATTCAAGTTTAAAAAGATAAATACATGTGGTCATGATGGGGGTGATGTAGAGGACCTAGTGTGTGGCGAAGTGCATTAATGGCTTGTAATTGCTTATTTGATTTGGTATATTGTTAGTATAGAACACAATCCTTGGGAGATGTCCTAAGTTGAATCAATCAATGGAGTAATTGTAGATTATTAATTGATACTGACTATCGCGAGAGAGAGAGAGAGAGAGAGAGAGAGAGAGAGAGAGAGAGAGAGAGAGAAGTCAATTTGACCTACAATTGTGTATATTGATTTGGACAACAACAATGCCACTTCAATTATGTTTCGGTGAAAACAATAGTTGTCTTACCTAAGTTTATTTTTTAAGATACAAGTAACATTTGATGTACAATACGCTCATTCTTACTGTCCAGTTGCTTGCGCCCCAATAAATTTTAGGCTCTACCTAAAACTTGAGCTCTCGAAAATTTTAGGCTCTACCTAAAACTTAGCTTGGTTCACTATTATTTTTTTTTTACTCAAACTTAAACTTTGATACAACATGTCCTAAATGAGCAAAGCTTGAACATTGTCATGTTCAACACAAACATCTTCAGTAGCCTCATCGGTAGGATCATATTTTTGTTACTTAGTATATTTCTTTCGAAGAAAAAGGATAGCATAAAAATTATTTTGGATTCAGCATCTGGATTAATCAATCTAATTCCTTAAGTTGTATTTTGTGCATAACTACATTAAAAAGGTGAATTGTAAGCACGCAACAAAATGTGTTGATTGGACCTGAAAATAAAATGACTAAAATTGGTTAAAGATAAACAATTCATAAAGTATTAAAAAATTAAAATAATTCTGACATTGTCGGTTTACAAAACGGAGTTCACGGATGAAATGGTTGTTCGAAAATCAGTCTGTAGACACAAAATTGTGTCGATTGTAGTCGAAAGCAAAACAACTAAATTTCGTCAAAGTCAAATCGGTCAAAAAGTATAAAAAAGACAAAAATCAAAACAATTCCAACATTGTCGATTTGCAAAATAGAGTTTACAATATTCTCGTACTTTCAAAATGGTTTAGCAAAATTATTCTCAGTTTATTATAGTTTATAAAAATAAAATTTATAACTTCCATTTTAGATCAAGAACAATTTTGATATTCTATTTTATAAATTTGTGGACATTATAGAAATTTCATTAACAATCTTAATTTTTTCCAAAAAGTTCCTAAAAAGATTGTGACTAGTCTTACGTTTGTTTGGCTTCAAACGCACATTTGTGGAAAAAAAAAAATTTTACCAATAGTCAAATGCTTTTTTGTCTACCCTAAATTTTTTTTTTCCACTCGCTTATCGTTATCATTTTTATTTTTACATCCTCAAGTACTAGAAACTCAATTTCAATCAACACAATAAGTTACATGGGTTTGGTGCCATGACTAAGAGCATCAATAATTAGACTCATCTCAATATCTAGATTCCAAATTCAGAATTTGAAAGTCTATTTTATAAAATAGTAAGATATAGTTGGAACTTCATGATGGTTACGTTCTAGACAGTTGAGTTATAATATGAACCTTAGAATTTTTACATTTATAATGTAGAAACTCATTTTATAATATAGTAATGCTGAATTTGAGTTCAATTTCCAGATTATATATTTATATTATTTTAAAAAATAACTTGATGATACTTGAATTTATACTCATTCATCTCATTTGTAGCTCATAGTTTTTTATTTACTAATCTCACACAAATTCAGCTCATTTCACATTAATTTTTTAATTATAAATTTGGACAAAAGAAATGGGTAGCCCCCCTTATAATACTCGAACCTTCCTTTTGTATCAAACCTTCGTCTCCTTTCATATATAAACAGCTTCCCCCATTCTCAATCCGAAAATTCACAAACCTGCAACATTTATTTGCAGAAATACCCCTGCACAATATCCTCGTTTGCCCCAAAAATCCGTACATGAAGACCTTCTGCTCTTTTCCCTCCCCGAGGCAATTTCGGGAAACACAAAAAAGTAGGTGTACTTAGTTAGTATTGGAAAAGTACGTACTATTCTCACCGGCGGTGAGCGGACCCGGACATAGGGGAGCGTGGGGGCGGTGCCTCGATCCGCGTGCTGACGTGGCGCAGTCCCATTGGACTGGGCATATTCTCATCCACTTGCTGTACCGGAGGGCCGGATCCGGTGCAGGGGGACGGGACAGCAGACAGGGTATGGTACACGTGGCGGATTTTTATTAGGTAGCATCTGTAAAGGAGGAGTCCCAATTGCGTAGTGGACGTCACATGGAGATTGTACCTATGGAGCCTGATACGTCCACAGCTGCTGAGTCAGGTGGGCCCGGTATTTTTCATTTCTTCATAAGTCACTGATTCTTTTTATTTTCTTTTTTAAATTTGAAGTTGTCTGAAAAAGATTTTTTTAAAATTTTTAAGAAGAATTTTTTTTAAGAATTTTTTTTTTAGATATTAGTCGTTACGTACCATTTTTTTGGACCATTCTTATAAATAAAAGAAAAATGGAAGAAAACACAACTCCTACCATTCTTATAAATAAAAGAAAATGAAAGACAACACAACTTCTACCATTCTTATAAATAGAAAAAAAAAAAGGGAAGAAAATGCTTCCATTGTTCAATTCACCAATCTTCCACCATCTAGTCAAAATATTATGCCCTCACATGTAACCACAAGGGTTATTCGTGTTGAAATTATTCAATAATTAAGGGGCCACACATGTAAAATTAATTGTGTTTGGGCTATCTAAATAATTAAGCCAAATTAAAGTGGTCTATTTGAAAATTGGCTTAAGGGTATAATTGTCATGTAATTAATGTGTAGATACCGGAGATAATTCTAATTTGATGAGAGGCCAAATTAGAAATATCAACACATATATAAATATGTGTATTCATTAGGGTTATGGTCCCCAACTTATACGGCCACCAAAGAGAAGGTTCTCTCTTTTCTCTTCTGCATCCCCATCAACAGAAAGAGAGGGACAAAGGATTCAGATTCACCTTTGTCATTAAGGGTCGTAGCAAGTTGAAAGATCGAACCCAATAAAGAGACGATCGCTTCAACATCCATCAAGCCAAGCAATGGATTCAGGTACGCTTCCGCTATCAATTTAATTTATGTTCTTCATCTCATGAATCGACAGGGCACAATAAAATTTCTAACAAGTGTATCAGAGCCATCCTGTTTGATTTATGAGTTTGAAGTTTTTAGATTCAACTTTTGTTGGTGTTCAGAAACCTTAGATCATTTGATCTAATTTAATATAGGGTTTCGTTTGTTAAAATTGAGAAACGAGTGGAGTAATAATTGGCTTCTGGTTAATATGACCAATCCAATCCATTCTTTTCCATCTATTTCTTACTAAGATGTTGTCACACAGAATTCATATACAAGGCCTTAACAGCTTTCTGTAATATGCTTTTTGGCCCTCAAGAACCTAGACGGGGGAGTCGCAATATAAGTAGGAGACTCGTAACATAGGAGCTCGTAGAGCCAGCCACAAATTTGGACATTAGTAGGTTTAAGGTTTCAAGTAAAATTGCTTGGACTAAATTCCCAGATCTCAAATGGTAACGTTAAATTCAACCATGAAATTTTTTTAAGATGTGAGCATGATGCTTTAAGCCATTAGTCTAAATTTATATCGTATTGGGGTCTGATGTATAATATTGTAATATCGGGACCATCAATTTTTAGTACATATACATGTGATGATATGGAAATAATATTTTTAAATTATGCAAAAAGATTTACATGTTTATGAGATAGTAGATAAATTTTGGTACAATCTTTATGGATTATTTGTAGTAATATTTTGATTGATGGATTCGGTTATTAAATAATTAGTCTCCAAATTGGTCTAAAGTTTGCTTGTTCTTCTTTTAAAAAAGATTTTCTTTAGATATTTGGATACTTAAAGAGGAAAGAGGTGCTGATAATGCTCAGTTTAGACCAAATATGTTCAGTTTTGGATATATATTTTTGAGTTATTATTTTCAATTAATGTCTATGAAATTTTCTTTGGATGCATATCCTCCGTAGATTATTTTATGAATTTTGTTATAGTGATAATATCCAATTTTGTCAAATTGAAACTCATGATTATGCTTTTGATTACTTTATTTGAGTAATAATCTTATGAATATGCATGTATATAAAGTTTTGGACATGATTCAATTTTGTAAAATTCAGCCAACATTCAATTTTTTGGTGCCTTTTAAGACTAGCAATAGTTGTCCAATATTCTAAGTAGACTCATTGAAACAAGATGTCGCCAAAGTGACCTCTCTTGCGTAGATAGTCTATGAGGGATGTCGGATGTTTGTGTGTGTATATTCATGCGGGTATTAGCCGGCCCAATGGAAGGTTAATACTTGGCCGAATTGCATACATACTTTTGGTGATAAATGTGTGACAATTATACGGTTTATATGTGAATAATAACCCGATTCAAAGATAGGCTTATTATTTGACATGATTTATTGTCAACATTTGATCACTACACTAAGAGTACCACTTGCAGTTAATATCACTGTCCAAAGACTTGATATTAATGATGCACTAGGTGTCACGCCCCGCTCCCGTAGGAGCGATCGGCCTCGCTAAGGCGTAATGCCGCACGAGCCTAGATTGCGCTCGTGTAAGGCGGATTCCATAACGGCCGATTTCAGCGGCTGCGATGAGGTCGTCGCACAGAAGTCTGAAGCAGAGACATTGAATAATAGCAGCAGAATTTAGAACAAAACACAAGTTATATAAAGAAGCTCTTTATTGATATTGAAGTAACGGTTACATTGGGGGCACAAGGCCAAGATTACAAGTCTCTCATGCTCACTCAAGCTCACATTACAAGTCACTCATCTCTCTCTCTCATCTCTCAATACATTTGTCAATCCAGCGGAAGCTTCGGAAGGCGATGTCCATACATTATGTCCCGTATAAGTCTTTACTCCATGCGGCCGTACGCTTTAAATTGCCAAGAAACTCCATGCCTCGACGCATCCAAGCGAGCTCCGTGCCACGAACTTCTACCTGTGCCTGCACATGTAAACTATGTAGGTGTCAGTACTCAACTGTACTGGTGGAATGAGCTCCTCGCCCACCCATACAAATCCAACACGTTTGATTTACTTTGTGCAACATAGTTACTTCTTATCAATTATCTTTCTAGTCTTGCCTTAGGATTATTTTAGGACCGACGCCTTGCATGTTTTGTGTCTCTAGACCTTCTCGTGCTTGCAACGACAACATTAACTCATACCTTGCCTCAAGACCTTTCTCGTGCCAACAACGTTAACCTATCGAGTCGTGTTTGTCTTATGGCTTAAAATCAGAGACGCAACTACGCGATGAGGCTCCATTTCTGTGTGACCGTGCTATATATCCTTTGTGCCGTGCCTCGCAACTATGTGCGACTCAACCATATCGCCGCCTCACGACCCTTGCTACTTTGATCACCAACTGACCCAATCAGGACTTGTGCATCTTAGTGTCACTCAAACAACTTTGCCTTGCGGCGGTTTTCTGACTTAAACTCAACCAATGTCACGACCCGCACCCTAGAAATAGGGCACGTGACGTGGGTACGTCCAGCCTACGCCGCAGCATCGGCGGTAGAACGCTGTCCTAGGTCATAACATCTAACAGATAAGGGTAATATACAGTTATACTCCCCGAATGGGGGTGACATAACACAATATAACTCAACCACATCTAGGATAGAACAGGAATGAGATAGAAAGATAAAGATAGATAACATCCAGGAATGTAACATCACAGAGATACAAATCCCGAATCTAAGTGACTAAAATAAATACATCTCAGAATATCTCAAAGTCTAGTACAGTAATCCCAAAATAGTAAGATAATCCTAAACTAATGAAAGTAACACCAACTGCTAGCAGGTCCAAGTCACTAGTGATGTCTAACGCTGCACCAAGAGGGATAGACACCAGAGCCTCATCATTCACTGTAAAATTTTCAACAGGTCCAGTCAGGACGGAAACGAGCACATATCTCTCAAAACAGTTCATAGCAGGTTAGGAGTATAAATCATGCAATAGAGTAAAATACAGGAAGTGCTGAATAGGAAGTACGAGTAAACAGGAGATATTTTGTAACTGAAAGTAAATACATGATAGTAGAGACTGTAAGTGGCTACGTGATTTAGAGCATAATGGTTATGTAAACGGCTTGGGGGCACATGAATACAAATAAAGAGGCACATTTATACAGCTACTGGAGATAGTATTCACATAACCAATTCTACTCACCCCGCCCCAACCAGTACACAAGGATCCATTCAAGTTACGTTATAAGCACATGAATACAACTAAGGTACGTGAACTCATGTAATGAGTAGTACATGAGGCACGTGAAAGCACATAAGAACATGCAAAAACATGAACTAGTACGAGTACAAGGAGTACCTGATGCACATGATAAAGTACATGAACATGAAATACCCGATGCACCCGTAGAGGGATAACATCTCAGGAAGGGATCCATATAGTACAAATCCGTGAAGATACGTGTCAGCATCATGTAGAGTAATCTAGAGCAAGAATATAATCCAGCTAAGTATGAAAAGATCAGAGAATGTACTCGCCTGCTAACTGAAAGTCCGAGATAAAAATACTGTCCGAGGAGTGGTGTCTGGCTCCTATTAGAACAGCACAAGTCACAACGAGTCCAGAATGGTAATAATATGCACTACAATGCGTTCTACATGAATCTAGGTCAATCTAAACCAAAGTCAACTCTTGGTCAACTCTGGTCAACCTAGAGTCAAACCTAGTCAATAGTCAATCTAGGTCTCACCAAACCTACTCTAGGTTCTAGCAAGTCTCCTCTAGATTAAACCTTGTCAAGTCCACCTACACACTATCCCTAAACTCTATGTCATAACCATAACACCTTAACCCATATATATATACCATCCCACAAGTACCATATATATACATATATACATTCACACATTTTACCTATATCTCTAATACATATATAGGAAACTGATTATCACTACACATGTACAATAACACACATTCCTATATTCAGGAACCTACACATATTATATATAGAAGAGTAAAGAGGGAAAAACACAAATGTATGTGTGTGTGTGTATAGTGAGAGTGACAGTGATACAAGAGACTTGTATCAGAAAGAGTATGTTGTGTAAACAGAAATTAAGAAAACAGTTGCTTGTGAACATGTGAAAGAGTGACATGTGCCAAAAGAGAAATCTGTGAAAAGCAACCTGTGTGTGTCAAGCTAGAGAGGACATGTGTGTGTAATGAAACTGAAAAACAGGGACTAATTCCCAGGTGATGAAACTGGGAACAAGTCCAACATAGGTTTGTCCATGGACTGAGATTTAAATCTCAAGTCCCATTCTCAGGTTTTTGTTCACTCCATAACAGGTTTGAAAACTGAGACAACTAAACCTACACTCAAACAAACAATTAAAACCTATACAAAATAATGAGGAGGAAATCTGTTTACAGTTCAATGCAGTTTACAAATCATGATGATTCAGTTTTTAGTATTCAGAAAAGAACCCATTCCCAGGTTCTTTCCAACAGCACAGTGCAAAGCCAATCTCAGGTTAATGCTTTTCATTTCAGTTTTCAAGAACTCAGTATCACAGGTTTAAAAAAATTTAACCACAACCAAGATCCAATTCCATAACCAGTTATCAATTAACAGTGAATTAGACTTGGAAAAGAATGGAAGAATCAATGTAACAGTATTGATAAAAATTTGAGAACAAAACTCATCTCCTATTTTCAGTTAATCAGTGAAAATGGTTCTAAATCATCATAGTTATAACAGTTACACTAACATGGAATTTCAGTTTAAAACAGTGTACAATAAGCATGAAATTCAGGTTTAAAATACATTCCATTTCAGTTAACAATTATCAATAACAGTCAACAAAAGGAAGGACAACCTACAATTCGAATCACAGCTATCACAAGAATCTCAGGCAGTTAAAACCAAGAAGGGATTGAACCATAGTTTAGGAAAACTGATATTGAAATCAAAACAGTCCAACATTACACCATGTTTAATCCCCTAATCAGTTCAATAATGAACCCTCATCCAGTTAACAGTGAAGGTTTTATTTGCAGGAAGAATAAGGGATTAAGTACAAAGTTCAAAGAATATTCTCAGGTTTTGGTCATTCAATTCCAGGTTTTTGAAACCAAGGAAAAACATATGTTCAAATCTCAGTTTTCCATTTCCTAACAAAACTATACCAAACTCCAACAAAACCAACAACTATGTAGGCTTATAAAATCAGGGATTAACAGGGTATATTGAACCTAACTAAACATTTAAAACATCAGTTGAAAACTTATCACATACAAGAATTAAATGGTTTGTAAAACTGGAAATTTAAGTATCAACATGTATCAGACTTTTACACTGTTCTATAACATTTCGAACCAAACACCCACGTTAACCCATTCCCAAAGTGCAATCCAATTGCCAAGGCTAAGCTAACATATATTATGACATGTAGGTTCAATTTAACTGATAAAACATAACAGGGAAGGGATTTTAAATCGTTCAAACAGAACTGGAAGAGCCCAGTATCAGAAACTTCATGAATCCAACCCTCATACAAATCAAATCACAACTAAAACTCAAACAAATTAAGTAGCATATTGTACAGGGATTTAAATATGATCTTTAGGATCTAATTAAGCATGAACAACATTTTAACAACCATTAAAAATTGATTTATCAGTAAGAACACACACAGCACATGCGCACAACAGCCTTTCCCCGTGCACACCCAAGAACGTGTCCGACACGACACGAGGATTCGTGAAACTTGACGAGCCTCGTATCAGTCATTGCCACTAACCTCTGGCCAAGTTTCTCGTGTCGGCGTCGCGTGTCCAGCGTGCAGTAGCCCCCGAGTAGCAGGGGAGCTACAGTGCCGCACACGCACGCCTGCACACGCGTGTCCCGTGTTCCCCACGACACGACACGACGCACAAACCATCACAGGACACTTGGAAACCCTAGACGACACTTAGATCTAACTTTCCATTCAAATAGAATAGGAAAACTCGATCAAACAGTCCTGTGGGACATTTCGTCGAGCACCTAATACACAGCTCTGATACGTGTCCAATACGGACACGAAACGAGACAAAAACTTAGGGTTAGTCTTCCTTACAGTTGGGTGAAGGCTAGGGGACCCTAAAAATGATTTTTATAGGATTTTAGGAGCATTAATAAAGATTATACCTATAGGTGTCCAAAGCTCCAAAAAGCTCCAAAGAAGAGGATTTCTCAACCCACAAAAACTCTTCCAAATTGTTCCTTTCCTGTCAAAATTCAATCCCAACAGCAAGAGAACAATATTTAGAGCCTATAGGAATTTGTTTGAAGGAAAAAGGACCTAATTTGGATTTAATATGAATTTATGAAGATGGAACATTACCTCTTTCTAAAACTTGGTGAAA
Source organism: Iris pallida (assembly GCA_029216955.1). Lineage (NCBI taxonomy): Eukaryota > Viridiplantae > Streptophyta > Magnoliopsida > Asparagales > Iridaceae > Iris > Iris pallida. The sequence goes on along the minus strand of JANAVB010032219.1, from coordinate 5,441,342 downwards.
TTTCCTAATGGAGGCTAGCCCTAACTTTGGGAGGATATAAATAGGGGGAGGGGCTGTTATGTGGCTGGCCATAGGCCTAGGGTTTAGGGTTTTGGCTAGCTAGTTGGGTCCTATCTAGTTTAAGTTATGATTTGACTTGTGACTACACAAGCCATTCTCAAACCAAACTAACTCCGATTAGCCCCAAACCAATTCTAACTAACTTGAAATGACTAACTAAAGTCACACTAGGGTTTCATAACCTAACCATGATGTCTGGACCTAGGTTGGCTAATATGACAGTCTCCTAGTCTACATGGGTCACAGTCTAAAACTAGCACCAGACAAATCACCAAAAATTATCTAAAATCACATTAATTATAGTTAAATATAATAATCCCAAAATAATTCCAAAATTTTGAAAATGACCAAAATACCCTCAATTGAAAAACTGGGTGTTACAATCCTACCCACCTTAGAAAAATTTCGTCCTCGAAATTAAGATGATCGTACCCCTTCTAGGTCAAACCCCCACAATCAAAATCTCAGAACCTATTTAAATCATTCAGTTGGAAAATGTAACTTATGGGGTCATGGCATGTAGTATCAGTTTGGGGTCTCATCTAGTTACACCAACATGCTACAGTACTAGGCAATCACAAGGTATCAAAACATACAACAATATGGTAGAGTGTATCAATTTCAAGGACTGGCTAAGATATAGGTCAAAGTCTCACCTCCAACTAGGTCTGATGGCTGGAACTCCCTCCCGAAGGCGGAGTCCTGGCTGAGATAAGTGCAGCAGGACAGTCTCGCAGTCTGTGTGCAGCTGACCCACACAACAGGCACACTCCTCTTCTCTTCCTACAGATGTCCCACACATGTCCAGGCTTCTTATAGAAGGTGCAGGTAGGCACCCTCTCAGCTGGCCTCTGCTGAACAGGAGTCTGGACTGGGTAGGCTGGTCTAGGCTGATAGTTTGGGTGCTCATGGGGCTCTGGATATACACTGCTCCTCGGCCTCTTAGAACTAGGCTCCCCTCCTGAATGTACCAAATCCCACAGCAGTTGGATCCCACGACCCTGCTCCTTCAGGATCTCAGTCTGAACTCTCTGTGTCTCCAACACATCCCGGAGAAGTCTGGATATCTGAGCTCCATCAGGAAACAAACCTGCCGAGGGTATGGTATGGGGTACTGCTCCTGGAGGCAGAGGAGGAGATGGGGAAGAACTCTTGGTCTCAGATGAGACTGCCACTCTCTCCTGAGTAACAGGTGGTGGAGGAAGACTCTCTGGTAAGGATGCTGACACCTCCTCGATGGCGGGAGGTGCCACTACCCTTGGGTCAGCCTGAGGGGTCACTTCCTCCTGAGCAATAGGAGGTGGAAGCACACTATCAGTAGCTGCAGCTGCTCTCAGGCGACAGGCTCGGGTCATGGGTGCCATACTGGAAGGGATAAAAACACAACAATCATAAGGCTGTACAGCAGTCTACAATCCTATATGTAAAACTGGTATTTATCAAGAAATAAAATAAGACAACTACCAATCATCTATAAAGGGTACTATTTAAGAAAAAATCAAAACCAAAAGTTTAAGGAACGAAAGTCAAAGCATTGAATTCAATCACAATCTAATATATATAGAAGAGAGAGTGTTAGAGGAAAAGCTAACATTAAGCAAGGGTCATGTGGTTTGTGGCATATACATGAAGGGGTTATAGGAGGATTTGGGTCTCAACTATAGTTACCAAGTTACACTATTCATGGCATATTAGTTAAGCAGTCTACAAGGTACAAGCTATTTATTCATAACATGCATGGCTAACCATATATATAAGTATACCTATATGGCTACATGAACATAACATAGAGATGAAGGGTTAGGTTTTCATGGCAGCTGTGAACATTAGTGTAGAGTGTTAAGTGTACATGGGTTAAAACTTGAAATAAAGGGGTTCAGTCATTCAGTTTAGCTCATTATTACAAATTAGATCTGAAATTAACTACAAATATTGAAGCAGTGTAAAAATGTAATCATGAATTCAGTTTTCAAAATTTTGGAGAATTCGAACATCAAAACCAACTCAAAGTTCACCACAACCACAACCTAACATGTAAGAGTATGAACCTAACAGTATATACCTGCACACAACCATGTATACGTGTCACGACCCGGTCCCAATTTCTTGGGTCGAATCGGATCATGCCCAGCCTGCACCGTTGTGAGACGGCGGCAGTAAGCTGTTCCATTGCAGGTATTCACAACAACACAATTACACTTGTCACAACTGTTCTATTCGGAAATGAAACTTTGTTTAATAAAATATTCAGAAGTACAACTGGAAATGAAATGCTGAAATAAATTATAAACTCCAAATAAAGGAGAAAATGCAGAAAAGAAAAACTATCTAAGCATCTGGTTCTGTAGTCCCAGGATCAGCGTCCTCCAGAGACGGCTCTGGTACCTTCGCAGGGTAGAGGACCGGGTCATAATAGCTATTATAGTATAGCTCTTCATCCTCAGTGATACCTAAAATGTTGTCTCCAGTCAGGAGGGAGCAAAGTACAATTACGAATATACAATAATTCAAATAATAATTTGAAATTTTCAATGTTAAACAATTTGAAATACTTTAACAATATTTTCCAACAATTCTACAATCGAAAACAATGTGATTTGAGTAGGCAACGAACTATGACCGGCTTGGGATGATTCACTTGTATCCTAATGATACGGTCCGGCCTATCCTCGTGTATAGGAGGAATCAGCTCGCACAATCAATGATGCAATATAGGGGTATTGGTCATAGACGCTACACTACTCCCCCAATATCCCGAGTCAATCAGATTCAATCAATGAGTCAATATTCGAACTCTAGTAAAGAGTTCCACAATCAATACTCTAGGAGAGAGTTCCGTGTAGCAATGTGGTTTAAAATTGCAATAGAACAATTACTAGATAAATTACCAAATAGACATAACTGCACTTGCCTTTGTTATTGTGACTGGATCGAGAGTCTGTACCGAGGAACTAGGTCAAACACTTCCTCGAAATCCTACATTTGAGATTCCAGACTTAGAAACAATATTCAACCCATATCTAGATGTGCTAGTTACAATCTCTAGTAGTAATGTCCTAATCAGGTTTTAAGTTGTATTAATCTATAGCTAACGTTTACGTCGCAACTACGTGCGTTTGATTAAACCGGTTAATTGGATTATTTGAAAATAACACGAGAATCAATTTAACTTGGGAAAACTTTGAGTTTTTGTAATATATTTATAAAAATACAGTTTCTTTTAGTGATAAATCGTGAACTAGTTATTTGATATTATTCTATTCATTTTAACTAAAATCGTAATTAATTAGTAATTCGCGCTCTAATTTACGATTATGCGACTAATCAAAAACCACCCAAATTCCACATCCACCAGAAAAATAAAAATAAAATAAAACTATGCTACACAATACATTGGCACAGCTAATGGTCCTAGGGTGGGCTTATGCCCTGTACAATTTCTTTTACATCAAATAAGAGAAAATGACTTAAATTATTAAATAAAGTGCGGTAATTAACTAACTATAGTAAATAGCCTAAATATTAATTAAAATAATTAAAGATGAAAACTAAGAGTCTCAGACTCGGTCCATTCCTCAAAATTCGGCTAATACCACAACGCCCGGTCGGACCGGTGCGTTTGCATTTCGCCAGGGCCCACAGACCGGTACGGTCGTCGCCCGAAAAATCAGTTTAAAATTCATTTTCGAAAGCCAATTTTGAAATCAACATAAATATAGTTTTTGTAAAAATTTGGGCAGCACTTCCTCTATTTCGGGACAAACCCAAAACTAGGAAATGCGCCACGGAAAACCTGCAAATATTTCCAACCCAAAATAATCCACAGAATATCCACCAAAATAATCCCAAGCCACAGAAAATAATTCCAATCCACCGAATTTCCCGAAATGTCTAGGAATCCCATAATCCAACCAATTCACACCAAACCAGCAGATAAAACACAGGAACATACGCTAACGTAGCTAATCGAAAATATAACGCAGCTAACCGGATTTCCCAAAGGGAATCCGGGGACCGATTTTCATCACCGACTCTACGGGAGGGACGAACTACTGTGACTAACAAGAAATTACCAAATTCCGTTGGCGGGAAGCCGCGGGAAAAGCTTGGGAAAATCCAAAACGACGTTCGAACAGCAACGTCGCGAATCCCGGACAGCAAAACTTCGCAGATCCAGACAGCAAGAGCTCCACGAAGCACTGTACAGTGGAATGAAAACCCACAGAGCGCTGCCGAGATGGCGCTGCCGAAAAGGCGCTGGTACGGGCGGCGGAAAAACTCGCCGGGGAAAGGGTCTGCCGTGGGGAGAAGTGCGGCCGAGGAGGAAAAGGCCGGAGGGCGCGGCTAGGGCAGCGCCTCGGGTCGCGGGAAAGGCTCGCTGGACGGGGAACGGCGGGGAGGAGCTCCGCCGTTGAAAGATCGGCCGCGGGGCTCGGGGAACCGTGCTGGACAGCGGCTGCGGTCGCCCTAGGGGCGCGGCGGGGAAGTCCGCGGAGGCGCGGGGCAACGGCGGAACCGCGCGCGGGGAGAGATCGCACGGAGGGTGGCTCGGGGTGGCCGCGGGTGAGCGGTGGGGTCGCACGGAAGCGCTGACGGCGGGGGTTGCCGGGAGGAGCTTGCGCGGAGACACGGCTGCGGGAGGAGATGGCTTGGGGGGTTTTCTCCACAGAGAGGAGAGGGAGAGATTTGAGAGTGATTGAGAGAAGAAGAGAGTGAGAGATTTTGAGTTGATCTCAGAGAAGGGGGTGAGTAGGAACGTGGAGAAAGTGAGGGGAGTTAATAGAGGAGTGGGGGTGGTTCTGTGGTGAGCTGGGAGTAACCGTAGGGGAGGAAAGTGAGGGGTTTGAGGAGTTACGGAAATGAGGGGGTGAGTAATAGAACGTGTGAGAGAAGATTGTAGGTGCTGGTCCATCGGGACCAGCTCACCAAATATGTTTTTTTTTTATTATTTAAACCAAGTCAGATTTAATAGGAAGGGAAAATGAAATTGGGTTCGGGCTCAGGCCTGGGTCTGGGTTCGGACTCGGGTCTGGGTCCGAAATCAAAAATCCAAGTTGATATAATTTTTCAAAAAATCCTTTTTCACCCAAAATAATTAATAATAATATTTAATAATAATAATAATAATTTGAAAACGTTAATGAAACATTATTTAATATATATTTACAAACAATGGGTTTCACAATACGGCTTAAAACATTACAATTTAAAACTGCAATTTGAACTAAACTCTTAGAATCCAAGGTTAAGGGTTTACTATGTACGCAATCTCAGATTTGACAATTCAACACAAAACTCAACCAAGTTTTTTTTTGAAATAAAGCCCTGTATATAACATACATGTGTAGTGATGTAAGCAAGAGTAATAACATGAAATTTAAATTTAAATCACGAATTTAATATGGAGAAACTTAGAACTAGTCACTGATACTGCACTATATTAGAATACTAGGATTTAGAGAACTTAACATTAACCATATTAACATGCATTTAGATAGGTTAGAAATCAAGTGTAGCATGCATACGTGTCAGACAAACATCTGTGTCCACTATATATACATTAGGGTAATACATGAATTAATGGCAAGAAAAAAAAATAATGACAAAACCTGCTCTGCCTATCTGTTTAAAAGAAGGAACTATTTGAAACCAGAGCTATAATATCAGATCCAAGTTAAGGTCTAGCAAAATCATCGATTCATTGCATTAGGAAGAAATTATAGCAAAAAGTTACACAATCTTATAATAATAGCTAAGCTACTCCTACTCATACTCCTACTCCTAAGTTATTTGATGATAGGGTACAATTTATACAACAGAATGGTACGATAGAGATGATATGTTTAAAACCTTCTCAAGATACAATCTGATAATCATATGCGTCTGTCCAAAATCATGTTACTCAGAGTCCTCGCCCTGCCAGTAAGCAAGGCTGCGAATAACGATAGATTCCATAACTAGGGTATGCACCTCTACAATCATGTCGTCTGGAAATCTCGCTATGCCGACTAGTATAGCTGCAAGAAATTCCAAATCTCATAACCAAGATACGTACATCCGAAGCCAGGTCTCCATGTTTCCGCCACGCCAGCTAATATGGCTGCGATAAACTACAGGTTCCATAATCATGTAGACGTTTTACCATCCCTGTATTTCCGTCAATATATGTTATCAGAAAATATCGTAACTCAGGCTATAAAATTCATCTCAATAGGAAAATCAAAATCAACAATGATTCATCAAAATCAAATTCAATAATCAAGGAGTGAGAGCGAACAAACAAGGGGAAATGATTCAAATTGAAGTTTAAATAAGATTCTCAAGGGTCGTCCCAGGAATCTTTCAAGGAATCCTAACTGTGATTGAGTACCCTTAAAATATATCATAATTCTTCTGCAGGCTGTAGTGATACTCTAGTTCGAATACCACAACATAAACTCGACCTGCATGGGCCACCACTAAAAATGTGTCACGACCCGCACCCTAGAAATAGGGCACGTGACGTGGGTACGTCCAGCCTACGCCGCAGCATCGGCGGTAGAACGCTGTCCTAGGTCATAACATCTAACAGATAAGGGTAATATACAGTTATACTCCCCGAATGGGGGTGACATAACACAATATAACTCAACCACATCTAGGAAAGAACAGGAATGAGATAGAAAGATAAAGATAGATAACATCCAGGAATGTAACATCACAGAGATACAAATCCAGAATCTAAGTGACAAAAATAAATACATCTCAGAATATCTCAAAGTCTAGTACAGTAATCCCAAAATAGTAAGATAATCCTAAACTAATGAAAGTAACACCAACTGCTAGCAGGTCCAAGTCACTAGTGATGTCTAACGCTGCACCAAGAGGGATAGACACCAGAGCCTCATCATTCACTGTAAAATTTTCAACAGGTCCAGTCAGGACGGAAACGAGCACATATCTCTCAAAACAGTTCATAGCAGGTTAGGAGTATAAATCATACAATAGAGTAAAATACAGGAAGTGCTGAATAGGAAGTACGAGTAAACAGAAGATATTTTGTAACTGAAAGTAAATATATGATAGTAGAGATTGTAAGTGGCTACGTGATTTAGAGCATAATGGTTATGTAAACGGCTTGGGGGCACATGAATACAAATAAAGAGGCACATTTATACAGCTACTGGGGATAGTGTTCACATAACCAATTCTACTCACCCCGCCCCAACCAGTACACAAGGATCCATTCAAGTTACGTTATAAGCACATGAATACAACTAAGGTACGTGAACTCATGTAATGAGTAGTACATGAGGCACGTGAAAGCACATGAGAACATGTAAAAACATGAACTAGTACGAGTACAAGGAGTACCTGATGCACATGATAAAGTACATGAACATGAAATACCCGATGCACCCGTAGAGGGATAACATCTCAGGAAGGGATCCATATAGTACTAATCCGTGAAGATACGTGTCAGCATCATGTAGAGTAATCTAGAGCAAGAATATAATCCAGGTAAGTATGAAAAGATCAGAGAATGTACTCGCCTGCTAACTGAAAGTCCGAGATGAAAATACTGTCTGAGGAGTGGTGTCTGGCTCCTATTAGAACAGCACAAGTCACAACGAGTCCAGAATGGTAATAATATGCACTACAATGCGTTCTACATGAATCTAGGTCAATCTAAACCAAAGTCAACTCTTAGTCAACTCTGGTCAACCTAGAGTCAAACCTAGTCAATAGTCAATCTAGGTCTCACCAAACCTACTCTAGGTTCTAGCAAGTCTCCTCTAGATTAAACCTTGTCAAGTCCACCTACACACTATCCCTAAACTCTATGTCATAACCATAACACCTTAACCCATATATATATACCATCCCACAAGTACCATATATATACATATATACATTCACACATTTTACCTATATCTCTAATACATATATAGGAAACTGATTATCACTACACATGTACAATAACACACATTCCTATATTCAGGAACCTACACATATTATATATAGAAGAGTAAAGAAGGAAAAACACAAATGTATGTGTGTGTGTGTATAGTGAGAGTGACAGTGATACAAGAGACTTGTATCAGAAAGAGTATGTTGTGTAAACAGAAATTAAGAAAACAGTGGCTTGTGAACATGTGAAAGAGTGACATGTGCCAAAAAAGAAATCTGTAAAAAGCAACCTGTGTGTGTCAAGCTAGAGAGGACATGTGTGTGTAATGAAACTGAAAAACAGGGACTAATTCCCAGGTGATGAAACTGGGAACAAGTCCAACACAGGTTTGTCCATGGACTGAGATTTAAATCTCAAGTCCCATTCTCAGGTTTTTGTTCACTCCATAACAGGTTTGAAAACTGAGACAACTAAACCTACACTCAAACAAACAATTAAAACCTACACAAAACAATGAGGAGGAAATCTGTTTACAGTTCAATGCAGTTTACAAATCATGAAGATTCAGTTTTCAGTATTCAGAAAAGAACCCATTCCCAGGTTCTTTCCAACAGCACAGTGTAAAGCCAATCTCAGGTTAATGCTTTTCACTTCAGTTTTCAAGAACTCAGTATCACAGGTTTAAAAAGATTTAACCACAACCAAGATCCAATTCCATGACCAGTTATCAATTAACAGTGAATTAGACTTGGAAAAGAATGGAAGAATCAATGTAATAGTATTGATAAAAATTTGAGAACAAAACTCATCTCCTATTTTCAGTTAATCAGTGAAAATGGTTCTAAATCATCATAGTTATAACAGTTACACTAACATGGAATTTCAGTTTAAAACAGTGTACAATAAGCATGAAATTCAGGTTTAAAATACATTCCATTTCAGTTAACAATTATCAATAACAGTCAACAAAAGGAAGGACAACCTACAATTCGAATCACAGCTATCACAAGAATCTCAGGCAGTTGAAACCAAGAAGGGATTGAACCATAGTTTAGGAAAACTGATATTGAAATCAAAACAGTCCAACATTACACCATGTTTAATCCCCTAATCAGTTCAATAATGAACCCTCATCCAGTTAACAGTGAAGGTTTTATTTGCAGGAAGAATAAGGGATTAAGTACAAAGTTCAAAGAATATTCTCAGGTTTTGGTCATTCAATTCCAGGTTTTTGAAACCAAGGAAAAACATATGTTCAAATCTCAGTTTTCCATTTCCCAACAAAACTATACCAAACTCCAACAAAACCAACAATTATGTAGGCTTGTAAAATCAGGGATTAACAGGGTATATTGAACCTAACTAAACATTTAAAACATCAGTTGAAAACTTATCACATACAGGAATTAAATGGTTTGTAAAACTGGAAATTTAAGTATCAACATGTATCAGACTATTACACTGTTCTATAACATTTCGAACCAAACACCCACGTTAACCCATTCCCAAAGTGCAATCCAATTGCCAAGGCTAAGCTAACATATATTATGACGTGTAGGTTCAATTTAACTGATAAAACATAACAGGGAAGGGATTTTAAATCGTTCAAACAGAACTGGAAGAGCCCAGTATCAGAAACTTCATGAGTCCAACCCTCATACAAATCAAATCACAACTAAAACTCAAACAAATTAAGTAGCATAGTGTACAAGGATTTAAATATGATCTTTAGGATCTAATTAAGCATGAACAACATTTTAACAACCATTAAAAATCGATTTATCAGTAAGAACACACACAGCACATGCGCACAACAGCCTTTCCCCGTGCACACCCAAGAACGTGTCCGACACGACACGAGGACTCGTAAAACTTGACGAGCCTCGTATCAGTCATTGCCACTAACCTCTGGCCAAGTTTCTCGTGTCGACATCGCGTGTCCAGCGCACAGTAGCCCCCGAGTAGCAGGGGAGCTACAGTGCCGCACGCGCACGCCCGCACACGCGTGTCCCGTATTCCCCACGACACGACACGACGCACAAACCATCACAGGACACTTGGAAACCCTAGACGACACTTAGATCTAACTTTCCATTCAAATAGAATAGGAAAACTCGATCAAACAGTCCTGTGGGACATTTCGTCGAGCACCTAATATACAGCTCTGATACGTGTCCAATACGGACACGAAACGAGACAAAAACTTAGGGTTAGTCTTTTCTACAGTTGGGTGAGGGCTAGGGGACCCTAAAAATGATTTTTACAGGATTTTAGGAGCATTAATAGAGATTATACCTATAGGTGTCCAAAGCTCCAAAAAGCTCCAAAGAAGAGGATTTCTCAACCCACCAAAACTCTTCCAAATTGTTCCTTTCCTGTCAAAATTCAATCCCAACAGCAAGAGAACAATATTTAGAGCCTATAGGAATTTGTTTGAAGGAAAAAGGACCTAATTTGGATTTAATATGAATTTATGAAGATGGAACATTACCTCTTTCTAAAACTTGGTAAAATTTCCTAATGGAGGCTAGCCCTAACTTTGGGAGGATATAAATAGGGGGAGGGGCTGTTATGTGGCTGGCCATAGGCCTAGGGTTTAGGGTTTTGGCTAGCTAGTTGGGTCCTATCTAGTTTAAGTCATGATTTGACTTGTGACTACACAAGCCATTCTCAAACCAAACTAACTCCGATTAGCCCCAAACCAATTCTAACTAACTTGAAATGACTAACTAAAGTCACACTAGGGTTTCATAACCTAACCATGATGTCTGGACCTAGGTTGGCTAATAGGACAGTCTCCTAGTCTACATGGGTCACAGTCTAAAACTAGCACCAGACAAATCACCAAAAATTATCTAAAATCACATTAATTATAGTTAAATATAATAATCCCAAAATAATTCCAAAATTTTGAAAATGACCAAAATACCCTCAATTGAAAAACTGGGTGTTACAACCAACTCAACCATAACCATGCAACTTATATGCCGACAACATAAGACTCGACGCCATATCTCGTGCCGAAGCACGTCGCCTACGTTGCAGCCAAATCTTAGGCCCAACATTTTGTTCTAACTATACACACACATTCAACTCAACTCAATCCAAAGGCACACATACGGGTTTGCCGCCATGCCGACTCATCTATATAAATTTGGTCACTGACTCCCAGAGCCATCGTGGACTCCTTTAGCTTGTTAGGCGGCCGCCCTTGCCAGCACGAGTAGCTAGCTCCGCTGGCAAGCCTCTGCGCTAACTTGTGCGGTCATCCAGCACGTGCTAATGCTGCTTCTCAAGAACCGGTCCCCATCCGTTGGGCTACCGTTCGAGGAAACTCTTCCTTGTCAACAAGTTGTCCATGACCATGCAAGACTCGACTCAACTGACGTCTCACACAGTCATTCCACCTCTAGTGTTATCATCTCTTTCAGGGCCAAGTTCAATACTTCTCACATCTGAGATCTTGCCTCGATGGCCCGTAGTCGTGAGCATTCTTCTTTCTTGCCCTATCATTTTACTCAACTCAAGGACAACTATTCGCAACACTTTCCAAACTCAATGAATCAACCGTAGCCCGTGCCTGAAAATACTAAGTCCATGATATCGTGCCTTAAACCAACTTGAACTCTACGCAACGCCACCGCCCAAGACATACTCTATATGACGGGCTTGAAACCGTAAGACTAAGTTGTCATACCCAGCCGTAGAACTCGTAGGACCGTGCTTGGAATAACTTAGGTCGACCACTATCACTTTTGCCTAACTTAATCAAGCCTACAACTTAACCCAAGGGACGAGCAAAGACTATGCCAAGCCTTGCATTACGAAAACGTACATGCTTTATCGAGCATTTTCGCGGGCGACGCCTATGACTTAGGCTACATTCATACTTCGCCTACTCAACCAACTTTCTTTCTCCCAAGCCATGGGATGAAGGATCGAGTGTCATTTTCAAAGCACGTCGTGCACCAACTCTAAGCCGACCGTTGGACCTTTCTATATTCTAACTCAATTCAACCCATCGGGATTATTCCCTTTAACTATATGGATTCGTCACTTTTATTATCAAACCTACTTGTGCAAGTTAAAAACATGCAATTTATTATGTGAAGGCTATGATGAGGCAAGTTCATCGAAACTATCCCACCTGAGCGAGCGGTCGCCTCGACCGAGCGATGTCTCCGAGTAGCCGTTGCAAAGCTAAGTCCGAACGCCGTCGGCGTTCCTATTTCTCCGATTGACTGAGCGGGATGGGGCACTACATCATACACCACTCAGAAAAAGTTTCGTCCTCAAAACTAACTGAGTACTTACTTATTGACTTATCACTTTACTCAACATTCAAGATCTCTCGTACACACTACGCTTATGCGTTTCTCAAATTCGAGCCACGCTCGTGCTGTCCTTAATCCTTTCTTCAAAACTTACGATCTCAAAATCCTCGACAATTCCCTGTTTCTCAAGTCTCACTTGATTCAACGTATCACTTAGTATGGATCGTGCACATATTCCAGGCGTCCCCAAAATATATGTATTTCAACCAAGCCTCGTGATAGTGAATCCTGGTATCACCACTCGAGTCGGATCGTGCATGTATTCAAGCGTCCTTGATATACATGCATGTCAACCGATACTCGCGAGTGGTGCCTCCACAAATCCTACCACTTCGCACTCGGACGTCTGCCTAACTACTAGGCTATGTCTTTCCGTCAGTATTGGAATCATAGTTCCCAAACAACAATATCAACACTGACCCCATCCTAAGGTCAAACCAAATTGATAGTACGTGGTCTTTCTACCCAAGCTCGCATCACTCCGATTTCTAAACATCGAGCATCGATTTTCTACACACATCCTAACGTTCGTCGCACGGGGTCCGAGTTATTCAGCAAAGCCATCCTACGATAACTCACATTCAACCAATTTCACGACGTATCCAAATCGCTCATTCAATAAGTCATCTTGTATAGTCTATCCCTTCAAACACGTTCGATATAGTTCGCCTATCAATCCTTTTCAAGTCAAACATTTTATACTCCCTAAGTTATTCATCCTAATTCACGAAATTCGATCATAAGGTCGTCTAGCTTAACAATACGTTGTGCCCCGATCTCACGCGAGTCAGATTATTTACGGTGGTCATGAATCACCATGCACGCTCCCGCGGGATAATTATCCTCATAGGGACGTAACTCTTATTTTGCGTCTAAACTAATTCATTTTTGATGCGTGGATTGGACCTACTCAATCCTCAAGTTTATTTCATCCATCAATCGCAAGTCCTAGCATCTTCACATTTTTCTTCGCATCAAACCGACAAGTCGAGACAATCAAAGTTACAGCATCCTGATTTTCTGAGTTCGATTATTCCCGCGACATGAATCACCATGTCAGTGCTCACGCAGAACAATCGCCCCAAATTCGACGTGACGTATGTGCGAGGCTAGAGTTGCGCTCGCACAAGACAAGATTGTCGACGTTGTGGTTATCTGTGTAGCCATCAAAACACAATCATTTTCATCCAACATTCATCTCGATCGAAATCCTAAGTATAGCACCCAACCGAACAAATAACACTTGTACGATCGTCATTCGCTGAGTCAGAGTACCTCCGAGTTATCGCATATCGATCTTTGATACGCCTCAATACCATCAATGATATGCGTAACCTGACGATCTTCCTTTACAACCAATTTCGAGCCGTGCGAACGATGCTATCATTTGACTGGATAATCTCCTCGACATTCAAGTTCAATCATTATCCCTCGAATCATTCACAACATCAATTTCCTTAATCAATCGATCGACATCCCTGAGGCTATCGCATACACCACTCAGGGATGAAGTCATTCAATAAATCCTTAACTTATCATTCGAATCAAAATCTACTTCTTCAAATTTTCCGTTCGAACCATTCCTCAATTTCCAAGCACGCTCATCTATATCGCACCGACGATATCGCCGTTTGATAGCACCCCTATCGATAGTTATCTTAATTTACTCAATCGAGTTCAACTCATTCTTGCTCGACACTATTCAATTCCTACACTCGACTTTTCTAAGGTCGACGCAATCCTTGGTGTATATGCCCAGCCCGACATAGCCAACCGTGCTTACGCGAATCATATTTTTGTTTTATCAAAAACAGTTCTCCTACGTTTTGCAAGATAGTTAGACTTATTGTATTGACATCCCGTGGGACATTTGAGAGAGAGCGCACCAACGATAACAACTTGCGGAAGCAACAGAGTTTGCGGAAACAACGGAGTTAAAGAATTCAATCGATAGTCCAAGGATGTAAAGCCGTGCTCTGATACCATTATGTCATGCCCCGCTCCCGTAGGAGCGATCGTCCTCGCTAAGGCGTGATGCCGCACGAGCCTAGATTGCGCTCGTGCAAGGCGGGTTCCATAACGGCCGATTTCAGCGGCTACGACGAGGTCGTCGCACAGAAGTCCGAAGCAGAGATATTGAATAATAGTAGCAGAATTTAGAACAAAACACAAGTTATACAAAGAAGCTCTTTATTGATATTGAAACAACGGTTACATTAGGGGCCCAAGGCCAAGATTACAAGTTTTTCATGCTCACTCAAGCTCATATTACAAGTCACTCAGCTCTCTCTCTCATCTCTCAATACATTTGTCAATCCAGCGGAAGCTTCGGAAGGCGATGTCCATACATTATGTCCCGTATAAGTCTTTACTCCATGCGGCCATGCGCTTTAAATCGCCAAGGAACTCCATGCCTCGACGCATCCAAGCGAGCTCCGTACCACGAGCTTCTACCTGTGCCTGCACATGTAAACTATGTGGGTGTCAGTACTCAACTGTACTGGTAGAATGAGCTCCTCGTCCACCCATATAAACCCAACACGTTTGATTTACTTTGTGCAACATAGTCACTTCTTATCAATTGTCTTTCTAGTCTTGCCTTAGGATTATTTTAGGACCGACGCCTTGCCTGTTTTGTGTCTCTAGACCATCTCGTGCTTGCAACGACAACATTAACTCATACCTTGCCTCAAGACCTTTCTCGTGCCAACAACGTTAACCTATCGAGTCGTATTTGTCTTACGGCTTAAAATCAGAAATGCAACTACGTGATGAGGCTCCATTTCTGTGTGACCATGCTACATATCCTTTGTGCCGTGCCTCACAACTATGTGTGACTCAACCATATCGCCGCCTCGCGGCCCTTGCTACTTTGATCACCAACTGACCCAATCAAGACTTGTGCATCTTAGTGTCACTCAAACAACTTTGTCTTACGGCGGTTTCCTGGCTTAAACTCAACCAACTCAACCATAACCATGCAACTTATATGCCGACAACATAAGACTCGACGCCACATCTCGTGCCGAAGCACGTCGCCTACGTTGCAGCCAAATCTTAGGCCCAACATTTTGTTCTAACTATACACACACATTCAACTCAACTCAATCCAAAGGCACACATGCGGGTTTGCCACCATGCCGACTCATCTATATGAATTTGGTCACTGACTTCCAGTGCCATCGTGGACTCCTTTAGCTTGTTAGGCGGCCGTCCTTGCCAGCGCGAGTAGCTAGCTCCGCTGGCAAGCCTCTGCGCTAACTTGTGCGGTCATCCAGCACGTGCTAATGCTGCTTCTCAAGAACCGGTCCCCTTCCGTTAGGCTACCGTTCGAGGAAACTCTACCTTGTCGACAAGTTGTCCATGACCATGCAAGTCTCGACTCAACTAACGTCTCACACAGTCATTCTACCTCTAGTGTTATCATCTCTTTCAGTGCCAAGTTCAATACTTCTCACATCTGAGATCTTGCCTCGACGACCCGTAGTCGCGAGCATTCTTCTTTCTTGCCTTATCATTTTACTCAACTCAAGAACAACTATTCGCAATACTTTCCAAACTCAATGAATCAACCCTAGCCCGTGCCTGAAAACACTAAGTCCATGACATCGTGCCTTAAACTAACTTGAACTCTACGCAACGCCACCGCCCAAGATGTACTCTATATGACGGGCTTGAAACCATAAGACTAAGTTGTCATACCTAGCCGTAGAACTCGTAGGACCGTGCTTGGAATGACTTAGGTCGACCACTATCACTTTTGCCTAACTTAATCAAGCCTACAACTTAACCCAAGGGACGAGCAAAGACTATGCCAAGCCTTGCATTACAGAAACGTGCATGCTTTATAGAGCATTTTTGCGGGCGACGCCTATGACTTAGGCTACGTGCATAATTCGCCTACTCATCCAACTTTTCTTCTCCCAAGCCACGGGACGAAGGATCGAGGGTCATTTTCAAAGCACGTCGTGCACCAACTCTAAGCCGACCGTTGGACCTTTCCATATTCTAACTCAATTCAACCCGTCGGGATTATTCTCTTTAGCTATGTGGATTCGTTACTTTTATTATCAAACCTACTTATGCAAGTTAAAAATATACGATTTATTATGTGAAGGCTATGATGAGGCAAGTTCACCGAAACTACCCCACCTGAGCGAGCGGTCGCCTCGACCGAGCGATGTCTTCGAGTAGCCGTTGCAAGGCTAAGTCCGAACGCCGTTAGCATTCCTATTCCTCCGATTGACTGAGCGGGACGGGGCCCTACACTAGGTATCTTGAGTTGGGGTTCACCATTGTTTGGATTTGTTTGACTATATTTTACTCTTTGGTTATTAAATAGAGCATGTCCGTTTTTGTTTTGTTTTGTTCTCTTTACAATTAATGTTGCTATAATATCTGCCAATAAGAATTTAGTTTTCAAGTTTAATGGGATAAACTTTAAGGGCAAAAGAAAATGAATACAGTAGCTGCTAAGGGTCCAGCTCAAAAGCAACAACAATATAAAACTAATGGTTGTTCTTTTGTGATAAGACAGGATACATAAGGAAAAAATGTACAAAGTATTACGCATGGCGTATAAAGAAATATATATTTCTAAATTTGGTCTGTTCTGAGGTTAATTTCGATTTAGTACCTAAAAACATGTGGTGGTTAGATTATGGTGCTACTACGCACATTAGTGTTTATAGACAAGGTTGTCTGAGCTATCGAAGCCAATTGATGGTGAAAGATACATCTATGTGGGTGACGGAAAATCGGTAGAAGTGGATGCAATAGGACATTTTAGGTTATTTTTAGGAACCAATTATTATTTGGATTTGATAGACACTTTTATTGTACCGTCTTTTAGACGGAATTTGGTTTCAGATTTCTTCATAGACAAGTC
Organism: Iris pallida; assembly: GCA_029216955.1. NCBI lineage: Eukaryota > Viridiplantae > Streptophyta > Magnoliopsida > Asparagales > Iridaceae > Iris > Iris pallida. The sequence continues at coordinate 5,424,169 of JANAVB010032219.1, read as the reverse complement.
TGGTTATCATTGTTCATTTGGAAATAATAGGTTTAGTCTATCTTTAAATTCAAATATTATTGGTAACGGTTCCCTTAAGGTTTATGATAACCTATATTCATTTAAAACTATTACATCTTACAATGAAACCTTGCAAGTGGAGTCATGTGGTACTAAATACAAAATTAACAATAAATGTTTTTAAGTCTTATTATGACATAAGCGATTAGGTCACATATCTAGAAATCGAGTTTAACGATTTATGTCTGATGAGATTTGGATTTTATTGACTTTATAGACTTTAATGTCTATATTAATGTGTAAAGGAAATACAGACCAAAGTTAAATTGTAAGCAGCTACTTTATTGGCTATGTTGACAGATCGAGGGGTTAATAATTATACGGTCCCACACAAATAAATTTTTGAGACGAGAATTGTAATATTTTTTGAGGATGTTGAGTTTGGGGAAGAAATAAAGTCAGAATTATTGTCTTTGAGAAGGAATCAATTGCGATTCCTACTATCACTTTTGACGATGTGCAGGATTTTATACATGTCATGATCAAGAAGTGAATTCGGAGTCTCAATAAGACAATGTCGAATTACCTCTATAAGTCGTGTTGAGATACCTTAACAACGACAACGTAGCGGCACTCCATTCAAGATAAGGTAATTATTTCTAAGGAACAAACTCAACAACCTCAAGAACCGGTAATACTAAGATGGTCCACCAGAGAAAGGAGAAATATAATTTCGGATAATATTGTCATATTTCTCTAAGAACGTGATGAAGACTGTGGATACTGGAAGATGATCTAATCAACTTCCATCAGGCCATGGAAAGTTCCAGTTCTCAAAGTGGATTGATACAATAAATAAGAAGTATAAGTTCATGCAAGACAATAAAGTTTAAGAACTTGTCCCATTACCAAAAGGTATGAAAGCCCATTGGTTGTAAATGGATATTTAAAACCAAGAAGGATTCGAAGGATAATGTGGAGAGGTATAAAGCACGTCTTGTAGCTAAAGGCTTTACTCAAAAGGAAGGGATTGATTTTAAAGAGACTTTCTCTCCGGTTTCTTCGAAAGACTCTTTTAGAACAATCATAGCACTTGTTGCACATTTTGATCTTGAGTTACATCAAATGGATGTCAAAATGACATTTCTCAATGGTAATATTGATGAAACAGTTTATATGGTGCAACCAGAAAACTTTGTGTCGAATGACCCAAAGAATATGGTTTGCAAATTGACAAAATCTATTTATGAACTCAAGCAAGCTTCTCGTCAAAGGTACTTCAAGTGATTATCTCGTTTGGTTTTGAGATGAACACTGTTGAAGATTGTGTGTATCACAAGTTCAGTAAAAGTAGAAATAATTTTCTGGTTTTGTACATTGATTGAAGTATTCAATGTAAATCAGGTGACACCTCTCATTAAAGGAGACAAATTCGGTCTCAATCAAGTGCCCTAAGGTTAACCTTAAAATTAAGAAAATACAATAGATTTTTCCTTCATGATCAGTTGTAGGGAGTCTAATGTATGCTCAAGTATGTACACGTCAGGATATTGCATACATATTAGGATGTTAGACAGATATTTAAGCAAATATGGATGGATCATTGGGTAGCAGCCAAATTACTTAAGTAATTAATAGAGAACAAGAAATTATATGCTCTTTGTAGGAGATGGAATAATTCTGGAGATCATAAGGTATTCCGACTCCGATTTTGTTGGATGCCAACACAGCAGGAGATCAACATCAGGTTATGCTGACTAATGGAGATATAATTTAGATGAGTGTCAAACATGCACTCATAAAATTTTTTTTCCACCATGACAACAAGGTTTATAGCATGTTGTGAGGCATCTATTCATGGAATATAATTGCGAAATCTTGTCATAAGGCTGTGCCTACAGGAGAGGGTGTTGAAAGACCGCTCAAATTATGGTGTGACAATGAATCAACAATACTATATTCCAATAACAACAGAAACTTGTATAAGTCAAAGGATATTGACATAAAGTTTCTAGTTGTGAAGGAAAGAATTCAGAATGGTTTAAATAGCACATTAGGACAAACTCCATGTTAGCGGATCCGCTCACAAAAGTATTATCATCCAGTATCTTTCATGAGCATACTGCTCATATGGGTGTTATCTTAATTAAGAATATGGCAATACAGTGGGAGTTTGTATTTTATGTATTTGGGTGCTATTTGGTTTTGGACACATTTATGTACTAAAGTATTTTAGATATTTATCTGATCAGATATATAGAAATTCAGTTCATTCTATTTTTATTATGTTAAAGTATTGATCTCACTAAAGTTAAAGAGGACCAGTTGGAAATAGATATGTATTGATCACATTGCGTGTAATTTCTATGCTATGCATCCATGATTGATCTATGTTATTTAGCTATATTGGTATATGTGACCATTGATGGTTTAGTTACGCTATATGTGACAAATGCCGCTTTGATTCTATGTTGATTTGGTTAATGGACGAGATTGTCCGGATATACCCTAAGGATTAAGATAGCAATTTATGAGCTCACTAAGGTTAACACAATTATAAGGTTACATATGTGGCCCTAGTGGGAGATTGTTGGAATTATTTAATAATTAAGGGGCCACACATGTAAAATTAATTGTGTTTGGGCTATCTAAATAATTAAGCCAAATTAAAGTGGTCTATTTGGAAATTGGCTTAAGGGTATAATTGTCATGGAATTAATGTGTAGATACCGGAGATAATTCTAATTTGATGAGGGGCCAAATTAGAAATATCAACACATATATAAATATGTGTATTGATTAGGGTTATGGTCCCCAACTTATACGGCCACCAAAGAGAAGGTTCTCTCTTTTCTCTTCTGTATTCCCATCAACAGAAAGAGAGGGACAAAGGATTCGGATTCACCTTTGTCATTAAGGGTCGTAGCAAGTTGGAAGATCGAACCCAATAAAGAGACGATCGCTTCAACATCTATCAAGCCAAGCAATGGATTCAGGTACGCTTCCGCAATCAATTTAATTTATGTTCTTCATCTCATGAATCGACAGGGCACAATAAAATTTCTAACAATTCGGGTTCGACAAAAACTTGCTCCAAATTTCATACAAATCTTCTTACATAGATATTCATAAAACATAAATTTGTGAATGAGTACATTTTTGTTCCCCTACCAAAAGTAGGATGATTGTTCATCCTCCAAAAAAATTTGACACGTGTCAAATCCATTCAACATAAACCACTTTGGAAGTGATTTTGTAAACATTCAAAGTAATTTTGACTAAAGGATTTGACACGTGTCAATCCTTTATTGGAGGGTAAACAAACACCATAGTTTTGGTGGGTAAAAAAATGGACTCTTTGTGAATAAGCTAAATATACAGTAGACCTCGATCAGATGATCGACTGAGTAACAAATAATCGTTCAAAACAATCAATTTTTTAAATTATTTTGGTATTACATTATTAGATTTAAATTCTTGGATATCTAGTCATAGTTTTATATTTAAATTTTTGTTGGTAGATGTTTTACACAGGATAAAGAAAAATATATTTCTATCTTCTTCAAAACTTACAAGTTCTAGGTAAAGACCACAGATGTAGTTAATCATCTGCAATATGATTGTAATTAATTACCTATAAGAAGCTTTTAAAAAACTTATAAGTTATACATAATGACCACAAATGTACTTGATCATCTTCAATACAATTTTAATTATATAAAAGTTGATCAAAACATTCAAGACAATCTTGTTTTGATGTAGTTAGTTATTCCTATTGGTCCCGAAGACAGATCTAAGAATGGAGGGATCCAAAAATGGCGTAGAGTATAACCGCGAGACATGAAGTCTGCCACTCTAGCCAACGACACTAGAGAGAGACGTACAGTATAACAACGAGATACGAAATCTGCCACTCTAGCCAACTCAATAGAAGCACTAAATGAAGGTTACAAACTGACTCAAAGAAAATACAAAATACATTAACAAAGAAGAAAATAGTGTTCTTCTCTTTACGTTCGCAGATGCTACAATGAAAAGAACACGAAAACACAAAGAAAATTATCACGTTCCGCACCCACTTTTCGGATACAAGTCTGTGTCCATGTCCAGCCTACGCCGCAGTGTCGACGGTAGAACATTATTTATAAACTCACGGCCACCAAAGTCTAGAAAAATTAAGGAAATCTATATCTCATCCACAGAAGTAAAGATACAACTAACTCCAATAAGTAACAAATAAATACTGAGAATTGAATATTGGAGAATAATATAAAATGAAGTTTCAAGTTATCAAGAATTTAAGTCATGTCCGGTGGTTACAAATCCAATACCAGTAGACGAATGTAAAGTAAAGACATGAAATGAAATAACTGAGTCCAAACTATGCCAAACATCAAATGACATCATCAGCTGCACTGGTACCGTGATATGTCTCCTACACCTGCTCGTCTGCACTTGGATCAACCTCGGCTATACCTGAAGAGCTTAGATCAGGTCCTCAGAGGACTAGCAAGATACATAAAACATGCCTACTACTATGACAGTAAATAACATGTATGGAAGATAAGAATAGTGCAAGAAGAACATCTAAGAAACGACATGTCATGTGGAAAATATAATACTAGACTTGGCTAAAAATCAATCGAATAATCCCTATAGACTGTAGTACAAGCAAGATACTCCCAATCTATAGTATGTCTCAATTGTAGTATAATGCAAGATACTTCCAATCGAGAATAACCTATCCTAGTATCATTCTCCTCTCCTACAAGATCCGGTCAAGTCAATCAAGGGCATAGCGATATTGTACTGTATAATGATAATTTCAAGAAATGTACAAGAACACGAAGATCTGTATACTTGCCTGTGGTCCTGAGCTGTTGGCACGGATCAGAGTCAGAATCGAGATACTGTTTGCCATTAAATATCAAAACAAGAATTACAGAGAAACTCGATTTGATTGAAAACTTTGAAAGTACAAAAGAGAGCCTAGAAAGAAATCCTAGAAAACAATCTAAGTACAATTGTTTTTTATTCTGGGAGGTGACGGTGGAGGCTCGGGAAAGTATAGCAACTCTGTCTTACTCCTTGGACTATCCGACACAGTATTTGCTCTTGAAGAAATTTGCCAGCCTTTGATTGCCACCCTCTAGCATGGGTGTGGTATACTGCTATTTATAGTAATTCCTGCATAAAGCAAATTTTAGGCTACATAGAGGGCCACGTGTTTGTAACAGCACACAAAGACTCAATCTTGGGCTGCCAGCTGGTGGAAGTTGTTGAGATTTCTTTGTTGTAGCAAATCTGGGTGGTTGAGACTTGGTCAAATTGCCATGTGTCCCTCCCCACAAAATAGAGCCTGAATTATTTTGGCCGCATAGTGGCCTTAGGAGCCTTTCTTCTGCGGCTCGGCTCCGCTTGGCCGCATGGGATCTTCGGGAGCACTCTTTCTGCGATTTGGTTTCACTTGGCCGCATGAGATCTTCGAGAGCCTTGCTTCTGCGGCTCGAGTCTACTTAGCCGCATGGGGTCTTTGAGAGCCTTGCTTCTGCGGCTCGAGTCTTCTTAGCCGCATGGGGTCTCCAGGAGCATTCCTTCTGCGGCTTAGTTTCACTTGGCCGTATGGGATCTTCAGGAGCATTCCTTCTGCGGCTTGGTTTCTCTTAGCCGCATGGAGTCTTCGAGAGCCTTGTTTCTGTGGCTCGAGTCCACTTAGCCGCATGGAGTGATGATCTTGCATAAACTCCATCTTTTCTATGATCCTACAAGACCCCCTTCAAAGTTTTCAAATTGTAAATTTAGAATACTTTGAATAAGAAGCATGGAGACATGCATGAAATGTCAAGCCGCAGGAAAACTTCGAGCCGCAGGAAGATTTCGATCTGCTGGGAAATTTTGTGCCGCAAAGAGACTATGTCCAGCTGTCACTGCCGTATTTAATGTTCAAATTTGCTTTTTAGATTTGGGCTCTCTTTTCAAGATAAAGATGATGGTTACTGAGGATAAAATCCAAAAGGTCATCATTATCTCTAATGGCTCGATAACCGAAGCGGCGTCTATCCGTTTTAGCATATAAATACAGGCTGTGTGATAGAGAGAATTTCTTCTATTATCTTTCGAATTTCTTTCTCTTTGCTGTGTTTTCTTTATCTTCTCCGACTAGCCATGGCTCCCAAAGCTTCTAAAGCCACTAGCGCCACCGACAAAGGGAAGGGGCCGACTTCTGAGAAGTCACCCTCCTTCCATCCAGACGTTCATCCTCCTATCAAGGATAAGGAGGGAGAATGATCACTCAAATTTAAACAGCCGTGTTGCATGTTTTATGTGCGGGTCTGACTACATTTCACCGCTGTGCCATGGCTTCAATGTCTTTAGTGCACAGTTGGTCTCCATGGGGCATGTGCTACATGTGCTCTGTGTGACTGGGCCGCATGGACCGAGCCGTATAAGTGTCAGAGCACATATGACATGTACCTTGTCTGTATCTGGGTCGCATGTGTTGTGTGATCGGTCCGCGTGGATTGAGCCACATAGATTCCACACGATTGAGCCGCATGAGCTCTTTCCTAATCTGGGCCGCGTGTGTTCTAATGGGATTGGGCCGCATGAACTAAACAGAAACCCATTCACTTTGTTTTCTTCTGACTGTGAACCACTTTTCCCCTTTTTATATTTTATAGGGATCCGGCTAACAAATTTCTCCAGGACCAGTATCGACGATTTTAGATATGGTGAAGATGCAACATTTTGACACGCACAACAGACAGCTCAGAACTCTCCATGCTTCGGAAGGGTTTTCCTCAGATGGTAGGAAGAACCTTTATACATCAGAGAGCTGGACGGTGGTTGGGTGTAAACCCCCTAAAAATTTTCCTAATTTTTTATATTTATTTAAAATTTGGCATTTGAGTTTTGTACGTTGCGCACAAGGTTGTATGTTCGTATTGCTCGTCGAGTGCGAATATGTGTGAGGTACATATTTTTGAAAAATATTTTAGTAAAGGTATAAAGTAATATATGATAGATATTTCATTATTTTAAATATATTTCTTATTTGCTTAAAGTTGCAAAACACGTATTAGAATTTCCAAAATGCTATTTTATCCCTTTATATAAAGACTATTTTAATGGTTGTTCAAATATAGATAATAAACTATGTTATAAGTATATTTAATTGAATTATGCAAGTACACGAAATTTAGTTCATGTGCATATTTTTTGAACCCTCCAAAAATATTTATTAGATATCTTAATTTATGAAAAAGGGTATATATAACTAATTATTTTTCGAAATTAATTATTAATTAAAAAATTTAGAAAGGTAATTTGAGTTATTTAAATTTCGATTTGGATTATCATTTAAATTATCTATATTGGATTAAATTGGTTTTAAACTATATTTAGATTTGATTTTGATTGAATTGATTGGGTTAAATTAGATGAAGTAATTATCTAATTGGGGATTTAAATCATCCCAGGTCCTTATCTAATTGGGAGCTTCCATCTCCTATATAAGGAGAGGCTCTTATTCCACAATCTAATTTATCCATCACAGCCAAAACACGTGCATTATGTCTGTGCCGATCTTATTCCATTTTTACATGTACACTATTGTGTCGGACACAACCCCGACAAATCAATACCACTCCGTCATTGCCGTAGTACCCCCCGTCCATCTCGTCCAATCCCACGACAGCACCCGCCATCGCTTATGTTGCCGCAACTCCCATGTCGTCTCCGCCAACGCCACCCAATCCGACCACTTCTCCTCCTAACTTGTCGGCACCACCCGTGCCAACAATGCCACCACCATTACCACCATCTTCCCTAATCTGACCAATCCATTGTTGCCGACCACCGCCCCGCTAGGGCCATCTCCGGCCAGCGGGCGCCCCCAAACCCACAAACACCGTTATTAACAACAAGAGAAAAAAGGAAGAAGAAGAAGATCAAGTAAATCCCCAAACCCACTCACCTTCGCTGGCCGCCGCCGCGCGAGTTCGCCGCCTCCCTCGTGTCGGCGGTGACCGCCTCACCCTGCCCCGTTGCTGTATTCCAGAGCCTCCGCTCCTGGCCGAGTACCACGCTCCTCCGCAACCGGAGCCATCGCGTGGCTCCCTTCCACCAGCCAAACCCGTCGATCTCGGCCGAGCCACCCAGGCCCAGCATCGAACCTCCTCGCCCATCCGTATGGACGCCCGACGCTCCGTCCATCCTGCACGGCGATAGGGCACGAAAGCCCTAGGCCCTCCGCCTCGCCGCGTGCGAAGAGAACCTCCCCGGGCACCGTCTCAGCCGTACCGCAGCACTGGACCCATCTCCGCCAAGTAGCCGAGTCGCCTCCCTCCGCTGCAGCCGGGCGCCTCCGCCGAGCTCCCAGCCCCGGCGAGCCGTGGTCGCCGTCGGTGCGTTCTCCGTAGACCCTCGTCGCGCCGTCTCGGGACCGCCGCACCCCTCCGACTCAGATCTGCCGTCGGGAACCACCTTCCATCTGCACCCTCGGTAGCCCCTCTCTCTCCCCGCTCCTCTTCTTCCCCTTTTAGTAAAGTCACTCCTCCTTTCCTTTACTCTTTCTTCTTTGGGTTCGATGTTATACTGTTATTAATATGATCATTCTTATTATTATTTTATTTTAGAGTAAAATAAATGTATTGGTAAAGTATTATTATTACTGCTATTATAATTATAATTATAATTATAATAATAATAATAATAATTATTATTATTATAATTATTATGGATACTATTATCAGTAGTTTTGTTAAAATTATTATTGTTATTTATTCTTAATATATATAGTAAATATTCCTAAAAATATATTGTAATTAAAATAGTTTTTGGCCTACAAAATCCATTTGACAAAAATTAAGTTTCAATTTTAAAAACAAAATTTTTCTATATTTTCAAAGTACTTATCTAAATATTTTTTTTAAACTAATCAAATCTAGTTTTCCATATTATAAATGCTTTCTAAAATAGCATAAAGTATCCTTCTCCGCAAATTTCCCATTATTATTATCAAGGTTGATCATGACTAAATTATGCTTTCCTATTTCCTCGTAACTTCGGACCCCTATCCATTGACCCCGGCTATTGGACTACAGGACTTGACGGAACATCACACCACACCAGGCGTAACACCAAGCAAGACACCTTGCCTTTACTGTTTACTTTCTTGCTCAATATCATGCATGTTTTATTTCTTATTAAGTTATTCTTTCAAACTATATGTAGATGCAAATTACTATATTTTATTGGCTTAGAGTTAAGGGACTACCATATGTTTATAGCAACTCATAAACTGTCACGATGTGCCACGAGTTGTGTGTGAGTTGTGAGTATCATATAGATACAGACTTATATACCGACCGTACATCGGCACGTACAGGCCGTGTGTTAGGAAATAACTGCCAATAGATTGTGTAGAAGACTTGGCAGTTATTAAGGATCAAACAGTGTCGTAGAGACGACGCATGTATAGTATCATGTGGAGGGAGAGGACAGTTATTAGCGTAGGGGCTACATTTATTTTTACACACATTTTGGGCCGATAGTGTCTTGTATGAGCGCTACTTACTGCCCCGGGGCCGATAGTGTCTCGTATGAGCGCTACTTGACGGCCACTCTTTATTACTTGCTTGCGTGAATCCGTTATAGCCCCTGAGAAGAACGTTGTCCTCTAAAGTGTATTCCACATAGAATGGTTAGGAACCTTTACTCATTCATATTTTTCTGTTGAGCTTTTATTATTCAGTTTATTGGCATGATATTATATGTCTTGTTACGTCTCTCTGAGGACTGGTGATTTCTCTAGGTATGTAATTCATGGTTTCTTGTAGGTGCTCTAGCTAAGGCCATTCCTTCCTTCGTGATGATTGCTCTTGGACTTGTCACTTGCTTCACTCGACCAAATTAGCTATTTGTATATTTCTTTCTTATTTAAACTTGTTGGTAGTGGATATGTCTCCGCCCAACGTTTGTACAAATGACTATTTGATCATATCATTAAACCTTAGTAATTGTGGATGAGATTAATTTAGTTTGTCATGGCTTTCTACATTTTACAACTTATGTATACATACGAACACCTCTTATACTCGTATGTATACAGTTGGCATGATACGTATCTGGTCCCATATATTTTGGGACTGGGGCGTTACATATTTTTGTGGTGGCCCATGCAGATCAAGTTTGCCGTTTCAGTTATATGACTGTACCAAACGGGCCTGCAATATAGGATTAGAGTATAGGATCTCATCCACCTGCTTGACCCTCTTCATTGACTAAATTTTTTTCGAATCACTTGATCAACTTCATTGATCTACATCTTGCTTGAGCTCTTCCTACCGTAATCCTTATTTCCATGCTTGATAGGAAGATGACTACACTAGTATATGCTCATAGGTTAGCCACATGGCTAGAAGGATTACATTGACAGTTAGTATGCATTAGAGCCATATTTGAGCTATACATGCATTTTATTTTGAAGATTTGCTAATTTCAAGTTGGGTAGTAGCAATATTACAAACTTCCAAGGATGGACAAACTTTTATTTTGAGGGCTACAAGTGGCAAGAGATTCGTGTGAACATCTAAACAATTGAGAAAACAAAATTTATTCCTAACTTGAGAAATTTTAGGATATTTATGACTAATGGGAGTTATATATTTTTGATAGATTTAAAATCGACTTCGAGGAAGATTTCAATTTTTTTTAAAATTTTGTAATATGATCTATGATTTATAAATTGGGTTATATTTTGAGTTAAAGTTGTGGTAAAAAAAGGGAAAATCTTAAGGTTTAAATCAAGTCATACGATTCCTGATTAATAATTGCTAATTTTGAGTTTTTTTTTGTTTGAGGTGATGATAGTAAAATTTTGGTTTAAATTTTAGGAAGATATGAAATCGTATTTGAGGAAAAATTTCAAATTTTGAATTGTGTCCTATGATTGATGATCTATAAATCTATTTAGATTTTGAGTTTAAAAGTTGTGATTATGGATATCAAATATATATATATATATATATATACACTTGGTATTTTTTTTATGGTTCATAAAATCTTGAGTTTAAAGGTTTGATGGATAATACAATTTTGGAGAAATTTACTAGCAATATAAGGAAGTTTTTTTTTCGAGATTTCCAAAGGCGTAAGTTATGATTTTGGTTGAAGATCTAGAACGACTAGAGAAAGTGGTAGTTTATTTTAAATTGTATTGAGAAAACTGTTGAGGGACTCGACTCAGATTTAGATATCGTATTAAGGGGTGACCAAGAGGGATATGAATTCCTATATCATCCATGACCATGATAGTTGTACATACACAAGTGAAGTTAGTTATCTACCAACCATGTGATTATATTTCAACCTTAACTTGCTCGACCTTCCCTTAATTCTAAAACTTTCATCTTGACCTTCTAATCGTTAGACAATTGGAAACAGATAGAACTATTCCTTGACTAACCCCAACCTAAAAGGGTACCTTTTCTCTAGAAACCGTGTCCCTAACTTATTTAACTTTGGTCCGTGCTTTAATTAGATCCAATTTATTCGTGAGTAAATATCACCTTAGTGAACTACCACTTTCTATTTAGATCTTTTGGTGTCCCTAACCGTGACATTGATATTCGGAGCACGAGACCAGCTGTTTCATCCCAACAGATTACACATACAAGACCTAGACGAGTCCACCTTCATATAGGTATATCACGTGCCACTAAAACATGTCTTTTTGTACTTTATTTTCATGATATGACTTTTGGGTCGAAAAGACTAAACTAGAATCTTTACCGTGATACAGATATATTTATCGACCATGGACCTCGACTCAATTCTTTCAAACTGATATGTGATTGTGTTCTACTTAATTCCTTAAATGTTTAGGTTGTGCTTTATGTTGATTGCTAACCCTTGCCTTTTTCTTACTGTCTTATCTTAATTTTCTTAGACCCTTAAATTTTATTATCCAAACCCTTACCAAGACCATTGAAGCCTAGCCATATTCTTCACCCAAATGTTTACTTTATTTGACTTCCCGTAAATCATGAAAACCATGTTATTATGGTTTTTCTGTGTAAATGAAATTTCTATGGCACCCTTCAATTATACGACTAGATTAGAGAATCCCACATGGAAGATTAAAGGAATATGAGGAATATGCTATTACGAGAAATAAATAAGATCATATTAATAAATTCCGGAAAAGGACACTTTAATCTATTGAGGAATTTTTTGGTAATAATAAAATGATGGTGATTAAAGATACGATTAAACGTGAAAGAATTATAAATTGACAAATTATCTCCAAGGAATAATAAAAAAAAATTGAGAATGAGGAATTGTGATGCTCAAAGGATTGATCATATATCCGTAGATGAGAAACTTCTAGTAGGAAGAGTTGATTTGAGAAGTATATAGGTTGGAAAAAAAAAAGATTGGGAATTTATTAAATTCCAAAAGTTTGAGACTTACTATAGGTATGTGATTTTTCAAAAATGGTATAATCAAGATTATAACTAAGGTTACAGACTTATGATTTGAGAATATGTTTTAAGGAACCTAAATTTTTGTGAGTTAAATTTTGAGGAGAAACTCCAATTTGAGTAAAAACAAAATGTTTTATGAAAAAATTAATTTTGTGGAATATGAAATTTGAAGAGACTGTATAAAGTTACTATTGATAAGACGATTAGAGATGTAACGATAAAATTTTGAATCAAGAGTATCGAGCTAGTAAATTTTTGAGATTTGGGAAGTTGTTGCATTTTTGTGAGCTAGCACGTCTTGGATAAATGATAGCCTTTTTTGAATTTAGACGTTGATTGGGATGCCATGAGATTTCTTCTAACTATACCAAATTTTTTTTTTGTCTAGATTATTGTTGTTCAAATTGCTTGCTGGATTCAGTTTCCGAATCATTGCTTAAGCTTCTTATCGATAAACTCTCGTGCCTATGATGTTACCATCTTGACTAATACTGCTACTATAATCTAGTTTTGCAAGCTCATTGATTTATCGAGCTTATTCATGACTTATATTATTGAGCGCGCTCACTAACATATTGTCTAATCAGAACCGGTGCATGATGGTCTGATCAACCAAGTGCATTTTGGTTCGCTTTTACCTATTGTTCTACGTGGATGGGATATAACTAAAACTTGGCCCCTAGAATCCCATCCACGACTGCCTTGAAAATTCTTTTGAAATTATTCGGTCGTCTTTGAACCACGTATTCGTAACATCGTCTTTAAACTCTTTATTGCTTTCGCCTCCACCTATTTTGGAAGGACGAAGGTACTTACACTAGAATTCCCTCTAGCCGACCAATCACTTATGACCATTGTCATTCAATGTGACTATATCTTCGTCTTAAACTCCTCGTCCTTTCCTCGACCCAACATTTATTATCACCACTCAAGTTTCGAGTGAATCATTCTCGTAATCGTGCCCTCAACCCTACCTACTCCTAAATTTCGAGGACGAAATTCTTTTAAGTTGGGTAGGATGTAAACTCCATAAAATTTCACCTAATTTTTTTATATTTATTTAAAATTTGGCATTTGATTTTGTTCGTCGCGCGCAAGGTTGTGTGTTCATATTGCTCGTCGAGTGCGAATATGTGAGAGGTACATATTTTTAGAAAAATTTTTAGTAAAGGTATAAAGTATAATGATAGATATTTCATTATTTTAAATATATTTCTTATTTGCTTAAAGTTGCACAACACGTATTAGAATTTCTAAAATGCAATTTTATCCCTTTATATAAAGACTATTTTAATGGTTGTTCAAATATAGATAATAAACTATGTTGTAAGTATATTTAAATGATTTATGCAAGTACACGAAATTTAGTTCATGTGCATATTTTTTGAACCCTCCAAAAATATTTATTAGATATCTTACTTTATGAAATAGGTTATATAAATAATTATTTTTCAAAATTAATTATTAATTAAAAATTTTAGAAAGGTAATTTGAGTTATTTAAATTTTGATTTGGATTATCATTTAAATTATCTATATTGGATTAAATTGGTTTTAAACTATATTTAGATTTGATTTTGATTGAATTGATTGGCTTAAATTAGACGAAGTAATTATCTAATTGGGGATTTAAATCATCCCAAGTCCTTATCTAATTGGAAGCTTCCATCTCCTATATAAGGAGAGGCTCTTATTCCACAATCCAATTTTCCATACAGCCAAAACACGTGCATTGTGTCTGTGTCGATCTTATTCCATTTTTACATGTACACTTTTGTGTCGGACACAACCCCGACAAATCAATACCACTCCGTCATTACCGCAATACCCCGTCCATCTCGTCCAATCCCACGACAGCACCCGCCATCACTTCTGTTGCCGTAACTCCCATGTCGTCTCCGCCAATGCCACCCAATCCGACCACTTCTCCCCCTAACTTGTCGGCACCACCCGTGCCAACGCCACCACCATTACCACCATCTTTCCAATCCGACCAATTCACTGTTGCGACCACCGCCCCGCTAGGGCCATCTCCGGCCAGCAGGGACCAAACCCACAAACACCGTCATCAACAACAAAAGAAAAAGGAAGAAGAAGAAGATCAAGTAAACCCCAAACCCACTCACCTTCGCTGGCCGCCGCCGCACGAGTCCACCGCCTCCCTCGTGTCAGCGGTGACCGCCTCACCCTGCCCCGTCCGCGTTCCAGCGCCTCCGCTCTGGCCGAGCACTACGCCCCTCCGCAACCGGAGCTGCCGCGTGGCTCCTTCCACCAGCCAAACCCGTCGATCTAGGCCGAGCCACCCAGGCCCAGCGCCGAACCTCCTAGCCCATCCGCGCGGACGCCCGACGCTCCGTCCATCCTGTACGTGACAGGGCGCGAAGCCCTAGGCCCTCCGCCTTATCATGTGCGAAGAGAACCGCCCCGGGCACCGTCTCAGCCATGCCGCAGCGCTGGACCCGTCTCCGCCAAGGAGCCGAGTCGCCTCCCTCCGCTGCAGCGGGCGCCTCCGCCGAGCGCCCAGTCCCCGGCGAGCCATGGTCGCCGTTGGCGCATTCTCCGTAGACCCTCGTTGCGCCGTCTCGGGACCGCCTCACCCCTCCGACTCAGATCCGCCGTCGGGAACCACCGTCCATCGGCGCCCTCGGTAGCCCCTCTCTCTCTCCCGCTCCTCTTCTTCCCCTTTTAGTAAAGTCACTCCTCCTTTCCTTTACTCTTTCTTCTTTGGGTTCGATGTTATACTGTTATTAATATTATCATTGTTATTATTATTTTATTTTTAGAGTAAAATAAATATTGGTAAAGTATTATTATTACTGCTATTATCATCATCATCTATTATATTATTATTATTATTATTATTATTATTTATTATTATGGATACTATTATCAGTAGTTTTGTTAAAATTATTATTGTTATTTTTAATATATATAAATATTCCTAAAAATATATTGTAATTAAAATATAGTTTTTGGCCTACAAAATCTATTTGACAAAAATTAAGTTTCAATTTTAAAAACAATTTTTTCTATATTTTCAAAGTACTTATCTAAAATATTTTTTTAACTAAACAATGAAGAACAGATGGCAACTCTAGAGGGGGGTGAATAGAGTTTATAGCGATAATAGCCAATTAAAAATTTAAACTCTTTCACAAGTAAAACTAATCAGAGTAAATGTAGAAATAAATAAGGAGCAAGAAAGCATACAAAACACAGCCGATTTTTAACCTGGTTTCCCTCGTGGAGGACTAGTCCAGGCCTAAGAACTCTAGCTCAGGATTAAATCTACTACTTGTGAAATAGTAGTTATACCCCGTGCCTTTTCCTCAGAAGAGCACGTCAACTTCTTACAAAGATCGCAGTGGCGATGCTTGGAATTTTCCAAGCCACTTCTTGAACTCTTGCACAAACTCCTAACTGAAAAATGCTGAGCATTGAGGCTTAGGGAGCTTGTGGCTAGTAGATGAAGAAGGGTATGGCTTGTATTGAGCTTTAGAGAGAAGAGAAGAGAAGATTGGATGAATGAAAATGAGAGAATTCATGGCCTATTTATAGGATACCAGTAGACAGAATTCGGCCAGAATTCTGGTAGAAATTTTCAAATATTTGGCCGTTGGACAACTAGCAACCGGCCAACCCTAAAAATTAGGGTGCTATTTTTAGGGGACAGAGTTCGGCCCGAACTCTGTGTGGAGGCAAAGTTCGGCCCGAACTCTGTCTCCAGAGCACAGAATAGGTCTATGGTCCAATGGGCTTATTTTATGTATGTGGAGCTTTTGGATTTTGGTAGGGTATAGGTTAAGTCTTATGCTCAGCACAACTCAGCTTACATAAGTCTAGACTCAAAATTATAAAACAGACTCAAAAATAACTTGCACTTGCAAAACTGAGCTGTCGTCTGACTTGAGCTGGATGCAGTCTGCATGTGTCGTATTGAATTATCACAAGTATTATTTAGTCAATTCTATCAATATTTGGTTGACTCTGACTTTGTGTCAACAATCTCCCCCATATTGATAATTGACAAAATAATAATTGTATATTCAATATTCATACCTGGACACATTTAAGGACAAACAGTAAAGCTCCCCCATAATCAATGCCGAGCTTAAAAAATAGCTCCCCCTTAATCATTGCTTTGATTCCTGTTGGCCTGATAAGAACATGTCTCCCAAAAGCACAGATACAAAAAATAATATGGAATATCAAATATCTCCCCCTTTTGGCATTTAGCAATTAACAATAAACAGTTAAGAACTGGCAAACACACCAAAAATAAGAGAAGAAACTGCATATAAACTGATATAACGACTAAAAGTCTCAAGAGTCACAACTCATAATAAGTCTAATATAATCAAAAGTGCATAAAAGTAACTAAAATCCAAAGTGCATAAAGAAACATAAGCTATCTTCAGTAGCAGCAGCAAATAGCAGTCATATCCATCATTGAGCTCGTGAAGGCCCAGCGTCGTCTGATGGGTCAGTAAAGGAACGACGAGGGTCCACGAAGGCTGCATCTGGATCCAAGTAGCGAATGACCCAAGGGTCATCGATACGATAGCCCTCACGACGGGGTCCCACCTCCATAGGGATAGCATAGAAGGATGGCGAGACATGGTGTACCGAATGTCGTAGCGAGTTGCTGATAGCACTCATCTACAAGGTAGTCCGATAATCCAGCTGAGTCCAGCGATCATCCTCCAAGGTGAAGCATCGCGGAGCATGGTCTGAGAACTCAAGAGTGGCAGAGGAGGAGGAGGATCCTGTCCCAAAGGAGGGGCATCTGGCTCATCATCAGAATGCTCAGACATGACTGGTAAGCCAACGGCTGCCTGAAGCCTCCGTGCCTTTGAAAGAAAGGCAGGGGCAGGTAAGAACGGACACTCATCAAGTGGAATGAAACGCACGAAATACCATAGGAAGATACAAAGCATAAACCAAGGACCTTGGTTTCTTCCTAGAGTTAATCATCCAATCCATCATTGTACGAGGAAGATTAAATGGTACATAAAAGTGGAGGTGATATAAAGCCGAGATTTCAAAGTAGGTGACTTCATCGGTAGAACCCGCTTTGGGTAGAATGGTGTTAAAGATAATCCGATGAAGTTATAGAAATAGATTTGAGATATTTGGCCAAAAGCTTACGAGGATGCGTGTTTGGGGTACACAAGTCGTCCTTGAAGCTTTCAAGTGAAGACCCATCGGAAATTGAAATGATCGAGCTTCAACGAGCTTTTCCCATGAGTTTGGCTCTTGGAGTTTAAGGTGTTCGGCCAAATCGAAATCGTCAAAAGAGATATCAATTCCCGCAACCCGAATAAATGTGTGTATCATCATGGGTTAGGTTGTAGTAGAACATTTGAATAGTACTACATAAATGACCGAGTTTGTGGTGACAAGTTCGTCAAGGCAAAGGTCATGAAAAGTGCATCATATTGAGAGAAAATAGTAAAATTGATAGGGTGTCCCGCAAACTCCGGACGTGTCCGAAAATTACTAAACCAATCGTTTGATGCGTCGAGTGTTACAAATATTCGGTCGTCAAAAGTGTTCGGGTCATATGGACGTGGAGATTGAACAACGGATGGATAGGTGGTTGTTGTTTAACGGTCGGTGCAACGGGTGGTACAACGGGCGGTTCAACGCGAGGAGGAGCATCGACGAGGATGCTCCCTCGGTCCGAAGTCTCTTCTCGCGATTGAACAAATGTGGAGCCATGACACAATAAAGATAATGAAGGAAATTGAGATATAGAAGAGTATTGAATTATACCTCAAAGTAGTGTTGTACAATGAAGGAGAATTGAAAGAGAGGCCTTCTCTTGAGTTTGGGGAAGAGATAAGCTCTAGAAAGGAGAAATTAGGGTTAAGGTTTTGAGAAAAAGAGTTTGGAGAAGTAAATGGTGGCAATTGAGGAGAAGAAGGAGGAAATCCCGAATATAAGAGAAGGGTTTCAATTGGTCGGAATCAATAGTGGCCATTGGATCTATAATTTTATCAACGGCTGAGGCTGTTTCGGTTCTGGAACAGCCAGACCGAATTCGGCCCGAACTTGGTAACGGCAGAGTTCGGCCCAAATTTCGGATTCTGGTGACAGAACTGAAATCAGGCTGAAAATTGGTTAAGTAAGAAAGACCAAAAATAAAAGGAGTATAAATACAAGGAAAGATTCAAGTGATGACAGAGAGTGAACTTGAAGCAGCAATGTAAGTTGAAAAATTAGTATGTCAGCCAGTGATAAATAAAAATGAACCGTGTAATAAACAAGGAATTATATCATAATTTAATATTTTGAAGCTGCCATGAGTTAGCTGCAGGGACCGATCCCAGCTAGCGGTAGTCCTGAGGACTAGTGCACCGTGTCGCTTAGGCTTTTACGCCTTATTGTCAGAAGGGCCCTTTCGGCTTGTACCCATAGCAAGTATCATAAGAGAATCACGACATACTCGATATTTACGCAGGTTTATTTTTTAATTTATAACAGCTTCATCCAAAATTCCAAGTTCACGACAAAGAAATTGAAGCGCTCTTCGGATAATGTTTTGAAAAGAAATCTGTCAACTGATGATCAGTGTCAATAAATTCTAAGTTAATCGTGCTATTTTGCTGATGATTACGCAAAAAGTGGTGACATTTCAATGTGCTTCGTGCGTGAGTGACGAATGGGATTCTTAGTGAGATTTATAGCACTAGTGTTGTCACAAAAGGTTGGAATGTGCATGAAAGATAAGTTATAGTCTTCAAGGGTTTGCTTCATCCACAGAATTTGTGCACAACAACGCCCAGCAGCGATGTATTCAGCTTCTGTTGTGGATAGTACGACGGAATTCTGCTTCTTGCTAAACCAAGAGACTAAAGCCTTTCCTAATAAATGACACGTACCGCTCGTACTTTTACGGTCGACCTTGCATTCGGCGAAATCAGCAGAGTAACCAATGAGGTCAAATATTGACTTGGGATACCATAGGCCCACTGTAACCGTACCCTTAAGGTATCGAAAGATACGCTTAACAGCAGTCATGTGTGATTCCTTAGGATTTGCTTGATATCTAGCACACAGGCAAACGCTAAACATAATATCAGGGCGACTAGCAGTTAAATAGAGTAGACTGCCTATCATACCTCGATACTTACGTTGGTCCACGGGTTTGCCGCTTTTATCTGGTTCTAGTTTAGTTGTAATAGCCATTAGAGTGCTGATTGGTTTGACGTTGTCAAGGTCGAATTTCTTCAGCATGTCTTTGTATACATCGACTGACAGATGAAAGTTCATTTGACATTTGTTTGACTTGCAGTCCAAGAAAGTAGTTGAGCTCCCCCATCATGCTCATCTTAAACTCGATCTGCATACACTTGGCAAAATCTTGACAGAGGGTTTCATCAGTAGAACCAAATATAATATCATCTACGTATATTTGGACTAAGAGAATAGTGTCTTTAAAAATTTTATGAAAAGTGTGGTGTCAATTTTCCTTTAAAAAAACCTTTCTCAAGTAAGAAATTGCTTAGCCGTTCATACCAAGCTCTAGGGGCTTGTTTGAGGCCATATAACGCTTTCTTCAGCTTGAAAACATGGTCGGGAAATTTGTAATTTCAAAGCCAGGAGGTGGTTTCACATAAACTTTCTCCTTAATAAATCCATTCAAGAAAGCACTTTTAACATCCATTTGAAATAATTTGAAATTTTGAAAATTTGCAAATGCACAAAGGATCCGAATGGATTCCAATCTAGCAACAGGAGCATACGTCTCATCGTAGTCGATACCTTCCTCTTGGTTGTATCCTTGGGCTACTAGACGAGCTTTGTTGCGTGTGACTGAACCATCTTCATTTACTTTGTTTCTAAAAACCCATTTAGTGCCAATGATCGAGTGATTGGCCGGTCTAGGAACGAGTTCCCAAACTTGGCTCCTCTCGAATTGGTTAAGTTCCTCTTGCATAGCAGAAATCTAAAATTCGTCATTAAAAGCTTCTAAAATTTTTCGGCTCAATTTATGAAATAAGGGCAGTGCTAGTAATAGAGTCTCTTAATGATGATCTCGTAGTTACTCACGTGAAACCTCATCTATTATCAAATTTTCTGGATGTGACGGCTTGAAAGAGAATTTCTTTGGCAAGCCCTCCAGAGAATTGGTTTCGATTGTGGTATTCATTGGAGTAGAAGTTGATGGCTCAACATCATCATCAAGAGTAGCTGCTACTGTTATCTTCATCAAAAGTCACATTTGTAGACTCTTCCACAATTAATGAGCGTTTGTTAAAAACTCTATATCCCTTGCTCTTGGCAGCATAGCCAAGGAAAAATACTATCGTCAGCTTTGGCATCAAATTTGCTAAGTTGTCTTTGCTGTTAAGGATAAAGCATCTACAACCAAAAACTCTAAAATAAGAAACATTTGGGGTTCTTCCAAACCAAAGCTCATAGGGTATTTTCTTCATAATAGGACGAATAAGCACCCTATTTAAAATGTGGCATGCTGTACTGACAGCTTCAGCCCAAAAGTATTTCGAAGTGAAAACTTGTTCAACATGACTCTAGCCATATCGCCAAGAGTCATTCTTCCGCTCCACAATACCATTTTGTTGAGGAGTTCTTGGACAAGAAAATTTATGATCAAAACCATTAATCACAAAACTTTTCAAAATCTGTATTTTTGAATTCGCCTCCATGATCACTTCGGATTCGAGTAATCATGTAGCCTTTTTCGTTTTGAACTTTCTTTGCAAAAATTTTGAAAACCGAAATAACATCACTTTTATTTGTAAGAAAGAAAACCCAAGTAAATCTAGAAAAATCATCAACAATAACAAAGGCGTAGAGTTTTCCACCAAGACTGGCTACTCTACTAGGGCCAAATAAATCCATGAAGAAGTTACAAAGGTCTAGAAGTACTTACAGAGTTTATAGAATGAAATGAGGACTTAGTTGCCTTATTCAATTCACATTCGGCACATACCGTGTCCTTTTTGAATGTGATATCGGGCAAGCCTCTAACTAGCTTCTTAGTCGATAGCCTGGATATAGTATCCATGTTGGCATGACCAAGACGCTGGTGCCATAATAATCTTTCATCCTTATGAGCATATAGGCATCTACCTGCATTGTTAGTAACTATAGACAAATAAAAAAATATAAATATTATCCTCTCTTACCCTTCAAAAGCAATGTCTCCGTTGACCTATCATAAATAAGGCATTTATTTTGTCCAAAGTTAATGTCATATCCATGGTCAGCAAGATGACTAATGCTGAGCAGGTTATGCTTTAACTCGGTCACTAGACAGACATCCTTTATTACGGGAGAGGGAGGATAGCCAATAATACCATTACCTATAATATACCCTTTTAGGTTGTTACCGAAGGATACATATCCTTTCTCTTTATCGATAGTGATGCGAAAAGATTTGCCTCTCCCGTCATATGCGCGAGCATCCACTATCGAGAATCCACTTACTCTTAGTTGAGGAGGGAAGGTCCACCTACATCAAGAGTAGATGTGACCTTTGGTACCCAAGTTCTTGAGGGTCCTGAAAAGTTAGTTTTTGGAAACCATGCATATATCTTTCTATCTACTAATCTTATAATTCTACATTGTGGTGAAATGTGTCCATGTAAACCACAATAAGTACATATAGCATTCCTATTTATGTTAGGAGCATGCATATGATGTCTATGAGTAGAGTGATGTGGAGTAGCATGATGATATGTAGAGTTAGCATGGTGATGATGTCTATATGTAGAGTAATGTGGAGCAGTATGGTGATAATGTCTATAAGGAGTAGCATGGTGATGATGTCTATATGGAATAGCATGGTGATGATGTCTATGTGTAGAGTGATGGTGATTTTGTACAACATGCTGGTGTTGTATCTATGTGTAGTATGATGATTATTTCTACGTGCATGTGGTTTGTGTGCATTATAAAATGTGTACATGTAAGCATGATTATGAGCTGCAGGTGGATGACGTGGTTGACTAGTATGAGTAGTGTCATGCTTTGTGTGTGGCTCATGTGATTGGGTTTGGTTGAGCAACCTGTTTTCCCAATTTAGTCTCTAATTTCTTGGAGACAGCCTGCAGTTCAGTAACCTTAGCATTCAAACCATGTATCTTAGTAATAGAAATCTTGTGTCTACTTTTTCTTCTGCAAGCTCCGTGTTGAGTGCTGTGATTTCTTGTGTTTGTTGTTCAATTCGTGCTTCGGCATCATGTAAGCTTATTTTAAGCTTAGATACCTCATTTGTGACATCCGTGGGTGAAGTGTCCCCAATGTTATCAAGTAGTAAAGAAAGTCTTTGAATTTGACTTCATGACTTTTGATCTTTTCCTTGGCATGTTTATATTTACCAATGACCTTTTTATGATCATCAAGTAAATCGGCAAAAGCATCACCAAGTTTATCAAAAGTGAAGTCATCAAGAGTTTCGTTTGATACCTTGTCGGACGTTGCCATTAGGCATACGTTTGCAGCATCTTGAGGAGAGTCCTTTTCTTCCTTGGATTCACTAGCTTCGCTTTTATGCCAAATGCTCATGTTGGCATATTTCTTTGAGGATGTCTTCTTGTAAGGTTTCTCATAGCGGTTGCGCTTCTTTAAAAATGGACAGTCTTTTGGACGTGTCCCATCTTCTTACAGCCGTAGCAGGTTGGCTCTTCTTCGTTGTCTTCTTGTGGTTCCTTCTTTCTTCGGTTGAAGCGAAGGAATTTCTTGAAGTTGTGAACAAGGAGAGCTTGATCATCACCTTCTGAGTTGTCGTCATCCGTCTCTTCGGGGTCGGCCCTCCGTCGGTGAGCTTTGAGTGCGATCTCCTTAGCCTTTGGAGCAGGCTCTTCGAAGTCCTTGAGGTCAAGCTCATGAGTCATCAGCTTTCCATCAAGGTCTCGATGGACATGGTTGTGAGATCATTTCCTTCTATGATGGCTGTCACCTTAGGGTTCCAAATCTTTGGTAGCCCCTAAGTAGCTTGCGAATCTTCTCGTGATTTGAGTATTGTTTGCCGAGCGAAGATAGAGGATTGATGATGTCGAGGAATCTTGTGAACATTTGCGTGATCGTCTCATTTGCTTCATCTGAAAGCCTCATATTCTTGAGTAATGACTTATCTTTGATTCCTTGACTTGGGTGGTTCCCTCATGCGTCACTTCTAGAAGTCTCCATACTTCGTGAGAGGTGGTGCATATTGAGACCCTGTTGAACTCATTCTGTCTATAGCATAGAATAAAGCATTAATGCTCTCGCGTCTAGACTTGCTGTTTTTTCTCCTCGTCAGAATATTTGTCATGTGATTTCGACGAGATCACCATTGACAACTATCCTGGCGGGCTTTTTAAACCATCAGTGACGATAGTCCATAAGTCAAAGTCTAGCGACTTGAGATAAAAGCTCATCCTTGTTTTCCAATATGTGTAGTTAGTTCCATCAAATAGGGAAGGCCTATGAGTGGACTGCCTTCACCGTGATTGGAAATCAAGGATTGTGTGGTTGCCACGGATCAGCTCTAGGATGTTAGTCCTTGTTGAGAGAACCGAGCTCTGATACCAATTGAAGAACAGATGGCAACTCTAGAGGGGGGTGAATAGAGTTTATAGCGATAATAGCCAATTAAAAATTTAAACTCTTTCACAAGTAAAACTAATCAGAGTAAATACGAAATAAATAAGGAGCAAGAAAGCATACGCAAACACAGCGATTTTTAACCTGGTTTCCCTCGTGGAGGACTAGTCCAGGCCTGAGAACTCTAGCTCAGGATTAAATCCACTATTTGTAAATAGTAGTTACACCCTGCCTTTTCTTCAGAAGAGCATGTCAACTTCTTACAAAGATCGCAGTGGCGATGCTTGGAATTTTATAAGCGACTTTTGAAC
Source organism: Iris pallida (assembly GCA_029216955.1). NCBI lineage: Eukaryota > Viridiplantae > Streptophyta > Magnoliopsida > Asparagales > Iridaceae > Iris > Iris pallida. The sequence continues at coordinate 5,399,815 of JANAVB010032219.1, read as the reverse complement.
TCTTGTACAAACTCCTAACTGAAAAATGCTGAGCACTTGAGGCTTAGGGAGCTTGTGGCTAGTAGATGAAAAGGGTATGGCTTGTATTGAGCTTTAGAGAGAAGAGAAGAGAAGATTGGATGAATGAAAATGAGAGAATTCATGGACTATTTATAGGATACCAGTAGGCAGAATTCGGCCAGAATTCTGGTAGGAATTTTCAAATATTTGGCCGTTGGACAACTAGCAACCAGCCAACCCTAAAAATTAGGGTACTGATTTTTAGGGGACAGATTTCGGCCCGAACTCTGTGTGGAGGCAGAGTTCGGCCCGAACTCTGTCTCCAGAGCACAGAATAGGTCTATGGTCCAATGGGCTTATTTTGATGTATGTGGAGCTTTTGGATTTTGGGTAGGGTATAGGTTAAGTCTCAGATGCTCAGCACAACTCAGCTTTCATAAGTCTAGACTCAATAAATTATAAAATACAGACTCAAAAATAACTTGCACTTGCAAAACTGAGCTGTCGTCTGACTTGAGCTGGATGCAGTCTGCATGTGTCGTATTAATTATCACAAGTATTATTTAGTCAATTTATCAATATTTGGTTGACTGTGACTTTGTGTCAACAATCAAATCTAGTTTTCCATATTATAAATGCTTTCTAAAATTGCATAAAGTATCCTTCTCCGCAAATTTTCCATTATTATTATCAAGTTTGATCATGACTAAATTGTGCTTTCCTATTTCTTCGTAACTTCGGACCCCCACCCATTGATCTCGACTATTGGACTACAGGACTTGACGGAACATCGCACTACACCAGGCGTAACACCAGGCAAGACACCTTGCCTTTACTGTTTACTTTCTTGCTCAATATCATGCATGTTTTATTTCTTATCAAATTGTTCTTTAAAAACTATATGTAGATGCAAATTACTATATTTTATTGGCTTAGAGTTAAGGGACTACCATATGTTTAGAGCATCTCATAAACTGTCACGATGTGCCACGAGTTGTGTGCGAGTTATGAGTATCATATAGATACGGACTTGCGTACCGACCGTACATCGGCACGTACAGGCGTACGTTAGGATATAACTGCCAATAGATTGTGTAGAAGACTTGGCAGTTTTTAAGGATCAAACAGTGTCGTGGAGACGATGCATGTATAGTATCATGGGGAGGAAGAGGACAGTTATTAGCGTAGGGGCTACATTTATTTTTATACACATTTTGGGCTGATAGTGTCTTGTATGAGCGCTACTTACTGCCCCGGGCTGATAGTGTCTCGTATGAGCACTACTTGACAACCACTATTTTACTTGCTTGTGTGAATCCGTTATAGCCCCTGCGTAGAACGTTGTCCTCTAAAGTGCATTCCACATAGAATGGTTAGGAACCTTTACTCATGCATACTTTTTTGTTGAGCTTTTATTATTCAGTTTATAGGCATATATTATGTGTCTTGTTACGTCCCTTGGGACCTGGTGCTTTCTCCAGGTGTGTTTCGTGGTTTCTTGCAGGTGCTCTAGCTAAGGCTATTCCTTCCTTCGTGATGATTGCTCTTGGACTCGTCACTTGCTTCGTTGACCAAATTAGTTATTTGTATATTTCTTTCTTATTTAAACTTGTTGGTAGTGGATATGTCTCGTCCAACATTTGTACAAATGACTATTTGATCATATCATTAAACCTTAGTAATTGTGGATGAGATTTATTTAGTTTGTCATGCTTTCTACATTTCACAGCTTAAGTATACATACGAACACCTCTTATACTCATATGTATATAGCTGGCATGATATGTATCTGGTCCATATATTTTGGGACTGGGGTTACATTGGGAGTCGTCATAAAAATTCTTTTTACGGCTCTCCAAGTAGGCAAAAGCAACACTAGGGTTGTTGTTTTGAAGGTATAGCCTCTTGAGGGATGGGCCTAGGACGTTCACAATACAGAGGGAGAAAGTTAACGCTTGTAGATGTTTTAGCATGCTATATTTTCCCTCCTCCGCGTGGCTTCTCGAAGGTTCATCAGCCTTGTTTGCTTCTCAGCAATAAAATATGACTTCTTTCGAGCGCTACGAAACTGCCTTTTGACGAAGGCGTGATGCTGCCAAGCTGACTTAAACAGCTGAACATTGGGCTAAATTGAAGATCGATCACCCCTGCGCTGCTTGAGGCGATACTCACTGTACTATGTATTGCTGATGAGTAGTGGATTTTCTTTCTTTTTTTTTGCTGTTGGAGATGTAGCCTCACCAATGTAGTTGATGTTTCATTAAATAAAAAAGATACATTATCTTTTTCTTTTTCTTATGATGTCTGAAGTGCTTGTACTAGGGGGCCAAATATAGCATTTGTTTGGTAGAGGATATCCCACTAGGGAACTTTTTGTGACCTATTGCCCTTTTGTGCATATGGAAATGAGCAATAAATTTGACAATTTTTGTAGACCTATTACCCTTTTGCGCATGGGTGGTACGAGTAATAGATTCGAATGATTTTTGGTGGACCTATTACCCTTTTGCACATTGGTGGTGCGGGTAATAGATTTCGAGACAAAACCTAACAGAGGTAATATGGACGTGACAGGTTCTGTGGTCTTAACACTATAACATTATCCCAGATTGGGTACATGTGTTAGATGAGAAGACTATGGTAATATGGACGTGACATATGATAATCATGAATAATTTTTGGTGGACCTATTACTCTTCTGCGTACTGGTGGTACGAGTAATAGATTTTGAGACAAAACCCAACAGAGGTAATATGGACGTGATAGGTTTTGTGGTCTTAACACCATGACTTTATCCCAGATTGGTTACAGGTGTTAGATGAGAAGACTATCTATATCAGAGGTAATATGGATGTGACATACAATAATCATAAATAATTTTTGGTGGACCTATTACTCTTCTGTGCATGGTTGTGTGAGTAATAGATTTTGAGACAAAACCTAAGAGATAATATGGACGTGATAGGTTCTGTGGTCTTAACACCACTTTATCCCAGATTGGGTACATGCGTTAAGTCAAGAGACTATCGGTATCAGAGGTAATATAGACGTGATATACGATAATCAGGACCAGGAAGTTTTCTCAGAGATGCCAATAAGCCTGGTAAACTCCGGCAGGGTGAAGCTTTAGGGTGGAAGTTCAAAGGTATTTAGTATACATGACTTGCCACCCAGGGGATGCAATGTGAATCCACTCGGAGCTAATAGAGTGTAGGTTCAGAGGTACTTGGTGTGCATAACTCGACAGTCTGGAAAATTTGATGGTTTGATAAAGTACCAACATGTCCTTAGACATAGTATTTCTTCAGGAACTTGCCATTTATGGGCATCATGAGCAAGTCTCCATTCTGTTTCGTAGCCGGTATGCGCCGTTGGAGAATACGGTCTCGATGATGAATGGACCCTCCCATTTGGGCTGGAATTTGTCGGCGATTTTGTGAGTCATGACCATCGATCTGCGAACGGCCAAGATGAGATCGCCTACGTGGAACGTCCTCTTCTTGACTTTCTTATTGAAGGCTCAAGAGATGCATGCTTGATAGAGCTCGATGCTTTGTGAGCTTGCAAACGCTTCTCGTCTAAGGCTTTCAATTCTTGTAGCCGTCGACAGTAGTTATCGTCTGACGTCAACTGGTAAGTAAGGGCCACGGAAAGTGAGGGGATCTGGGTCTCCAATGGGAGAACTACCTCGCTCCCGTAAACCAGAGAGAACGGTGTATTTCCTATCCGTCCAAATTATAGTACGGTACGCCCATAAGCATTCGCCCAGCTTTTCATTCCAGTCGCGCTTGTTTGAAGATGCAACTTTTTGAGAAGCTTGATTATGGTCTTGTTAAAAGCTTCAGCTAGACCATTAGCCGATGGGTTGTATGCCGTTGAAGCCACATTCTGAATCTGATTCTTGTCACAGAATCGATAGAAAGTATGGCTTGTGAACTGCGGACCATTCGTGAATAATCCTTCGGGGCAATCCAAAACAGTAGATGACATGATATTTTATGAAACTAATCACGTTTGATGTCTTTACCTCTGCAAGCGGAACAAATTTTGCCCACTTGGAGAAGTAATCAGTGATTGCAAGTATAAACCGGTGTCCCCTAGACAACGACGGGGTGATTGGGCCAATGATGTCCATTCCTCATGCTTCAAATGGCCAAGAGGCCACTGTTGGGTACAAGAATTTGGATGACAGATGTATGAAGTTTGCATGGATCTGACAAACCTTACACTTCTTTGCATAATCGACAGCATCTGCTACCATCGTAGGCCAGTAATAGCCCATCCGACGGAGACGATACTGCAACTTCGAGGAAGGTTGGTGAGCCCCGTGAACGCTATTGTGAGCCTCACGTAGGGCTTCTTTGGCTTTTGTATTTGATAGGCAGCATAGAAGTAGTCCATCGTAGGATCGTCGATATAGCATTTTTGTTTCTGTATCATAGAAGAATCTGAGAGAACGCCTTCTGATTGAAGTTGCTTCTTTCACATTCTCAAGCATGATTCCGTAGACTGTAAAGTCGATGAACGGGAGTCTCCAGTCTTGTACGTCATTGGTTATCTGGGTGGAATAACTCGTACCCAGTTGAATGTTATTTTTGGGACAGACCAGCTCATGGCTTATTACGTCGACTAGATGGTGAGAATGATTTGGAACCGCCAAAGAAGCGGCGAGGCCTGCTAGGGCGTCAGCTTCGATATTTTGGAGCCTAGGAATATGCTCTATAAAGAACCTCTCCAAGGTTGCAATGATAGCAATCGCTGTCTGATGATAAGGAATCAGGTCCGCATTACGAACCTCGTATGAGCCTCGGATTTGATTAACAATCAACTGCGAGTCGCCATATGCTTCTAGGTATTCGATCTCCACTTCTTTTGCGAGTCAGAGCCCGGTGACCAAAGCATTATATTCAGCTATGTTTTGAACATGGTTCTATGAGAGAATATGCTCGATTGACCACCAATCCAGAGGAAGAAATTAATACTATCCCGACTCCAGTGACGATATCACCTTGGGGCCCGTTCTTGAAGCACCATCGAAAACATTCGCCAAACCTCATGTGAAGTCATGCTTGAATTAATAACTTCGTTGGGATTTCTTCATAGATTCTGGTGTTTCTGAGCTTGGATGGCTGCTAAGAAGTTGGCCAAGGCTTGACCTTTGACATCCTTCTTAGGGGGACAACAATATCGCCCAGGTGGCTAGATGAGAACTGAGTGTGCCCGGCTTGTCATGAGAACCCTGAGGGGGTTAACTCGTGAGATAATATGGATGGTCTGTTCTATCACATAATGTCGTATTTTCTAATGGCGAACACCAAGGCAAGGTATTCCTTCTCCATGACGGTGTACCTATGCTCCGGCCCTACCATCATTCGGCTGAGGTAATAGATGGCTTGTTCGTGTCCTGCATCATTGTTCTGTGCTAGCAAGGCACTGAGGGAGTATTTTATTGCCCGTACATAGAGCAAAAGGGCTTTCCGGCGATCGGGGCTACCAGAATCGGCGGATTCGACATGTATTCCTTAATGTCATCAAAGGCACGTTGATATTTTTTATTCCATACAAAGAGATGCCTTTCTTCATGAGTTGTGTGAATGGTTGACATCACCCTGAGAGGTTAGATATGAACCTCCTGATGTAGGCTAGTCTTTCCTAAGGTCTCGAATTCGCGGAGGTTCCTCGGAGGACTCATCTCCAGGATTGCTTTTGTCTTATCGGGGTCTATGTGAATACCCTGGAAAGTAATGACAAAGCCTAAGACTTTCTTGTTGGACACACCTAGGAAGGACTTGGTGGATTCATCTTCAGATTGTGCGCTCGCATAAGGTCGAACACTGTCCTCAAATCATGTAGTGATCATCCTTGGAGTGGCTTTTAACGAGATGTCGTCAACATAACAGTCCACCGTCTTGCGCAAGTGATCTCTGAAGATGACACTTATAGCTCATTGATATATAGTACCAGCATTCTTTAGGCCGAAGGACATGACTGTGTAACAATACACGCCGATCGGCGTTCAAAATGGCGTATGCTTCTCATTATCAGGAGACATTTTATTTTATTGTATCCTAAAAAGCCATCCATAAAGGACATGCGCTCGAAGCCACACGTATTATCGATTATTATGTCTGTGATCGGAAGAGGGAATTCATCCTTAGGGCACGCCGTTCAGATTGCGGAAGTCGATACAGATTCAGATCTTCCCGTTCTTCTTGATGACTGGTACTATATTAGCTATCCAGTCTGGGTGCTGCTCCTCGCGGATGAAACCGCTAGCTATAAGCTTGTTTACTTTTGCTTTAATGGAGTTCATGATGTCTAGACGGAACCATCGTTGTTATTGGTTGACTGGTTTTGCGTCCGGATGAATATTAAGCTTATGAAGTGCATCTTGGGGTTTAGCCCTGACATGTCTTCATAGCTCCAAGCAAAGTCGATATATTCCCTGACGAGTTATAACAACGACTCCCGTTCATCGTCCATCAGGCTTTTACTGATGAAGATTGCTTCGAGGAGGATCCATCACCGAGGTCAACTTGCATGACCTCATCTTCAGCGGGAGGGTCTCGTAGTTCAAAGCGCTTCTCCACTGTGCATCCAGCTATTGGGCCCATGGCTCCAATTCAGTAGATTCGGGCAGATCTTCGTTCTCTTCCTGAATGTCAGCGGATACCATGTTGGCAGAAAATGTTTGCCTGAATATATCCCCAATGCTATCATCGGAATCGTATGTAGGCAATTTGAATGAGTGAGAATGCTACTCGCATTTCTCATCGGAACTCTCGGGCGTTGTTGCTGGTGTAACATAACCGAGACCATGTCTGGACTTGCTATAATAATCCTAAGGTTTTCCAGCCGGGGCTGACAGCTGCAGAGGTGATCGTCGCCCGTTGCCGTAATTCAGACCTAGGGTAGTCTCCATGTCGTATCCCTGCTTTTGCATGAAGTACTTGGCTTAGGGACTATACAGGTAGAGCGGTAATCTTCCAGTGTCGGGTTCGAGATCGAACTCTTCTGGCATAAAGGTTGAGGACCTTCTTTTTGGCCGAAGATGATCGTGTGATCCCCTTTTCTTCTGCCTGGGACTAGGAAGTAGGCACCTCTAATGGGAGTAAGTCAGTTGTGGTATGGACGGTTGTCACCTGTGTGTGCAGGTTAATATCCAGACCGTGCTCCATAGCATACATCGAATTAAGCTCAGGGTAGTTCAAAGGTAGCCTCTTATTGATGAAATAAGGAATTTTGTCTACAGGATTACATCATCAGGAGAGGGACTATCAACCTATGCAACCAGATATTTTGCGAGTTCTGCCTCCTCTTTAACTATCCCCTACGACTGGAGGTTAGGACGATGTCTTGGGCAGCTTGACCACCAAGGGTTCTACTTGTGGCATTGGCTTGCCTGAGGGCCTCGAATCAACACTTGGTTGCCGGCTCGTCTTGGGGATACGGATAACCATCATCTCGATAGAGGACTTTACATCTTTCGATCGCCTTTGATTGGATTTTGGCAATCAGATCACCATCGGCTCCACAGAAGGCCTCGCATATTCGATCACCTTTGATTGGATTTTGGCAATCGGGTCACCATCGGCCCTACGACGGGTATTGGCTCCTGTCTGGACCTCGGGAGTCTAATGACCATTGGTTCCAACTGCGCAGCTGGGGCGGGGAACCGGGAACCTCTTTATGCAAAGTTGCGACAAGGGGTGCGACTTTGCCCGGTTTACGTGCCTGGAGATGGATTTTTAGAGGTTCTTCTGACCCTGTTATGTCCTCCAGTTCGTCAGTTATGTGCTTTTTGGATTCTTCATATAGACAAGCCTCAGAAGAGTAGTAAGACTCAACCCCTTTGAAGGGATCGATGTCGGCAATTCTGTCTTCACGAAGCCGTGCTTACTGACATACTTGAAGCACTGGTGGAGTGTGACGGCACGATCATATAGTCATGTATCCACGGACGCCCCAAGAGGATATTAGGACGTATCTGCATCTATGACGTAGCATGTAACCTCCGTCTTCAGGTCGCCATTTGACATTTCAAGCAGATTTTTCCTAGAGGATAGCTCCTTCCCGAGTTGAAATCGCTAATGGCAGTGTTGGTCGCGCTAGCCGGTGCATAGTGATGCCCAGGAGTTGAAGTAAGCTTTTCGAGGTGATACTTATTGACGAGCCAGGATCAATATGCATCCGATCCACCTTGATGTCGCCTATGTATCCAGTGTAGTACAAGGGCGATTATGCAAGTTGGTTTTGATTAACATGTCCCGTGGGTAATATTATGTTGGGCATTACATCTGCACAATTGTTGCCCTGGAGATCTGCTAACGAGTCTTCCCCTGTTGGCTTGACCTAGGCTAATTAGGTGTCAGCATTCTGGAGTGCTTCACTCAATACGACACGAAGATCCTTGGAGAGCCTTAGGAGCTCGTATAACGACAACTTTGTTGGCATATTAGCCAGTTGTGCTAGTATGTCAAAGTTGTAAGGTCTCTCCAGTCCTTGAGGTACGTCCTTACGGAGCGGCCTGTTATGGGCATTCCCAGAATCACCCATTTATGGGCTATCCATGTATCACCCCTTGTGGGCCTTTGCATGGAATCATAACATAACCTGGTTGGATCCTTGTGTATTAATTGGGGGTACGGGGAGTAGAAGTAGACATGTGAATAATATCCAAGTAGTGCAGTTCCCAGAATCACTCTATAGTATAGTTTCCAGAATCTCCTATGCCATTCACATATTATATTGTACTCTGACTCACTAGCCACTGTTAGTTCTCTACTTATAGTAGATATTTCTATTACCGTTCTCTCTCTCTGTTTATATTCTATATTTATTTCAGATCCTATATCTTACTTTACTGCATGATTATATTTTCTAACCTGCTATGATTTGTTGAGATACTGTGCTCGCTCCTGTCCTGACTGGACCTGTTGATAAATTTTACAGATAGCTTGGAGGTTGCCTGCTAGCCTAGAGGAGACACGTTAGAGGTTGTTTAGTTAGCTATTTCAGTTGTCTGGAGTTGTATTTACTTTATGGATTACTGTATTTGAGCTTTGAGATGTATTTCTGGGTTTGTGTATCTCAGACACTTAGACTTCTATCTGCTGTATCTCTTTTGGATTTCATGTTTTATCTATCTTCCATTATGCTCTACCTTAGATGTGATTGAGTTTACTTTCTGCTATGTTACCCCATTCGGGGAGTATAAACTGCTTAGCCTTATACTGTTAGATGTATGAGACCTAGGACAGCGTTCTACCGCCGACACTACGGCGTAGGCTGGGCGTTGTTACGTTCTCGTACCCTTACTCTAGGGTACGGGTCGTAACACCTGTCGAAGCGGGTTTCCTTCGGCTTGGATCTGTCCGTCGGTGTAGGCTGAGATTGCCCAGGAATATTAGTAGCAGGCAGCGTTGTCGGCTGAGGGTCTTAGACTGAATTACCCAGAGTGGGCTGAAATTGTGCACCAGACCGGGTAACAACGGCCGCCGCCTCCTCAGCTTCGGTTGAGGTTGTATGGTAGGACCTTGAATTCATGTCCTTCTTTTTGTTGGTTGAAGATGGCACCGCCTGGGTAACTTCGGGCACTAGGTCTGGGTACACCCACGACCTCTCCTCGTGACGTGGTGAGAGGCACCCAACCCAGTCGTCTGGTCCCAGAAAGGTGAAAGATTAGTAACCTCCATCGTTGCCTAGGGGACAGGTATTACCCCGTCTTGAGTTTTGTTGGAGGAAGTCATCGAACTGAACCGATACCATGTTTGCATCCACGATAACCTCTTCGAAATTTGTAACAGAGCATTGGAGTTGATGAGGTTCTGGATGTATCGCTTTAATGTGAAGCACTCTTTTGTAGGGTGGTGGACATAGCGGTGGAAGTGACAATACTTCGGATCCTCGATCTCTGCTGGTCGAGGCTCGCGCTCTACATCACGGAGCTGAATCCAACCCGCCTTCAGGAGCATGTCGAAGATAGGCTTGACATGGCTATCTTCAAAGGAGTATGTCATCTCCTTGGGCTTCGGAACTTCTGTTTACTTTAGTTCCGACTTTTTGGTTGTACCAGCAACCATGGCCTGCTTGCCTTTATTGTTTCGATTATTGAAGGTGCTGCCACTGTTGTTGTTGGAGGCGGTACCAGGATGTTTGTCCTTGTCCTCTCCGTCTGGGATGTGCAATCTCAATTGGCTAGCCTTCTTTAACTTTGCCTCCGTACTGGTAGCGCTTATGATGAAGGTCATCCAGTCCCTGAGTTGATCTTCGCCCATCCAAAGGCTAATTGCGGGGAGTAACCTCTTTTGGCAGATATCAATCAAGGAGCTTTCGGGATTGCCATGGGGTAATCTCATCGCGTTTGGCAAAACCGCTCGATATAGTTCTCATCAGCTCCCTCTCTCCCCGAACGACGTCAATGAGAGACGACATTATCACATCATGCCCTACTTCGTAGAATCTTTCCAGGAACATGTGCTTGAAGCCGTCAATGTGAACACACACAAAAAAAGAAGAAAAAACACTGTCTTTTCTTTTTATTGGCGCAAGGCACCACAAATCGAGTACGCCTGGGAGATCCTGCGCTGAGGATCCCCAGTACAAAAAAAGAATTCTGGGGAATGGGACGATGGAGATCGAGCGGCAGTTTCTCTTTTACTCCGTTGACACTCCGATTACAAAAGTGGGAGAAAACCTAAAAAATTGCTAACTCTCGGCTCACTGGCAAGAAGTGCAGCAATTTGGCTCTTAAAAATGCTCTCTGTTCTGTCTGTTGAAGAGGGAAGAAGCCCCCCTTTTATAGTCGTTCTTGGGCTAGAACGATGTTATACGCCCACATGAAGAGACACGCTGGTTCTTACGTGGGCGCATGGTCCTGCTTTGGGCTCATAGGTGTAGGAGCATATAGGCTGCGAGATCGTGGGTTGGTCATGGTGTTGACGTGGCCGCATGCTTCGGTGCACGACTGCTCGTGGAGACTGACGTGGCCATGCACTTTGGTGCATGTTTTAATCATGGCTTTAACTGAGTCAGGCTTGGGCGCATAGCCATGTCTCAGGCAATGCGCCTTCCTTTCGGGGAGCTAGTCTTGTAAGACTGGGCGCATGGAGCTTCATTAAGTGGGCACATGGAGTCGAACTGACTAGGCGCATGGAGATGCTTTGACTTGGGCGCATGGGGCTATGTTTGCTAAAAAATTTTATGCTTCTACAGGGCCTCCTTCAAAGTTTTCGACACTTGAGCAAGTTTGAAATACTTTAAAAGAATTATGGATCGTCTTCTCGCGAGGCAATGGGCGCATAGTACGGCTCTTCCCCTGGGCGTATAATATTTTGGCCAGCCTGTCAGGGAGATACCACTTTTGAGATTTGCCTCGATATTCGAACTGACAGATTCATCGGAACAGAATTTGAAGCGGTACATCCTTTATATGCCATCCACGTCAGCAAGAGACAGTCGTATAGTATGCAGAGAGTGGTCCTTCACGTGGGCGCATAGACTGCAGTGGGCGCATACACCATAGTGGACGCATAAAGTATACGGGTACATAGGAAGTGGCCCGTGCCTATAAATAGACCCTGGAGGAGAGAGAAAGTTCATTATTCCTTTTCTCTTTGAAATTTTCAGAAAAACTCTTTGTCTTCTTCCTTTGAAAATTATGTCTCCCATGGCCGCCAAGAGATCTACGAAGGGCAAGGGGGCTACGTCGAGTAGCTCTTCTCCTGCGCGGAGTCCTCAGCAGTCCAGGACCCAATTTTGGGTGAGGGCGTGCTTCAAAAAATGAAGTCTCAAGCGTTAATTTGCGACGCTCGGACTTCTCTTCTGCCGGGGCGCTTGCGCCTAGGGTAACATACTTCTGTGAGCATTACTATGCGCCCACAGAAGTCACGCGCTAACACTGTAGTGCGCTATGCACCCATGAGTTGCTATGTTATGCGCCCTTTAGGCTGTGGCATGTTATGCGCCCGTTTAACTATTCATGTGTTATGCGCCCACAAGTCTTTGTATTGGGCGCATATCCCTTTGGGTGCATATCCGTTTGGGCGCATAAAAATCCTTCAGAACTTAGCTTTTCCTGCATTTTTCTAAGTCTGACTGTCTTTCTGCCCGTGGCTCTTGCAGCATCTACCGAAGGATGAGACTGTGGTGAAGGAGGAGATGCTGCCTCTTTTCATAAAATAAGAGTCGCCATTTGTCAAGAAGGAGGTGGTGCAAAAAATTGAGGAAGGAGAAGAGCCGGCGCCCGTCGGGGAAGGAATTACTCCCAAGAGCGAAGCTGCTGTAAAGGAGGAGCACCATCCTGAGAGTAGTATGACTGGGGGCTCTGACCTTCCTGCTCCAGCTGAGGGCTTTGATCAAATGGATCCCTCATATGTGAAATGGTTGAGGAATGGTATATGCCTCGCCACAGCTAGGAACAGCGGGTTCCCATAAATGTCTGTATTTCGTCTGGTATTTCTGCCTATTTTTAGCTTTATGTTTTACTTCTTCCGAGCTTCAGATGTAGTCCTCTACTTTTTTCTTGTGATATTTGTGGTGCTTATATTTGGAGAGCTAAATACCGTATTTGTGTAAAGGGTATCTCGCTGGGGGACCACCCTCTCTCTTTTTTTTGGCCGTCACGGCTCTTATACCCTTTTTCGTCTTTCGATAGACGTTTAAGTACTGAATAAGAATATTTTCAGAATTGGATATGGTTTTGTGAAATATTGATGCTAGAGGTAATGTGGACGTAGCAAGGACATTTCTGATGGGTATTCTGCTGGGGAAATTTTGTGTGGACCTATTATCCGTTTTATATTCGAATGATTTGAATATAGATAATAAGTTGAATGAAGTTGCTAGTAGAGGTAATATGGACGTAATAGCAGAGGATGTTCTATATCTGACCAGAGGTAATATGGACGTGGAAAGATATATAGTATTAGGGAGGAGTGGATAGTTCAGAGGTAGTGTGGACATGACTATCTTTGATGAATGCTTTGCTCAGAGGTTATGTGGACGTGGCAAAACATCTGATCATTCCGCTGGGGAAATAATTATCTGGAAACAACTCAGAGGTAATGGACGTGATTTATTTTTGTCAAACCGAGTTTGGACGGAGTCAAAAAACAAAAATGATTCCACTGGAGAAATATTTAGAGGACCTATTATCTAGGGCGTATTCAAGACTCTTGAAATACGGATAATAGTTAGATATTTTTTTTGAATCATGTAAACATCGTACTGTACATTTATATGACTGAACGTATGTGAACATTATGTAAAAGTGGTCACACATAGTATCTTTTCAGGAACTTGCCGTTGATAGGCATCATGAGCAAGTCACCGTCAGGCTTGGTCAGCTGGTACGCACCGTTAGAATACACCGATTCTATGACGAAGGGACCATCCTATTTAGGCTGGAATTTCCTTTTTGTTTTGTGTGTCATAACCATCGGTCTTCTTACTGCTAGGACCAGATCGTCGACTTAGAAGATCCTTTCCTTCACCTTTTTGTTGAAAGCTCTGGAAAGGCGTGCTTGGTATAGCTCAATACGCTGTTGAGCTAATAGACATTTTTCGTCTAGCCCTTCGAGCTCTTGGGGTCACAGATGGTAGCTTTCTTCAGTAGTCAGCTCGCTGGCTAGGGCTACCCGAAGAGAAGGAATCTGGATTTTTAGGGAAGAACTGCTTCGCTCCCATAAACCAGAGAAATGGCGTACTGCCTGTTGGAGTCCGGACCGTTGTGCGATAGGCCCATAGACATTTACCAAGCTTCTTGTTCCAATCGCGCTTGTTTGAAGACACGAATTTTTAAGAAGTTTTATAATGGTTTTGTTGAAGGCTTCTGCTAGCCCGTTAGCCGCTGGATTGTAGGCAGTAGAGGCTATGTTCTGGATTCGATTCTTATCGCATAACCGATAGAATGCATGGCTTACGAACTGTGGACCATTATCATGGATGATCCTGCGAGGTAGGCCGAAGTGGTAAATGACGTGATGTTTGATAAACTGATCACGTTTGATGTCTTCACTTCCGTGAGCGGTATAGCTTCTACCCATTTGGAGAAGTAATCGGTTATAGCTGCGATGAACCGATGTCCTTTGGAGGATCGCGGGCTGATTGATCCTATCACGTCCATGCCCCAGGCTTCAAATGGCCAAGATACTGCCGTCGGGTGTAGAAACTCCAAAGGTTGGTGAATGAAATCAGCGTATAACTGGCAAGCTCTATACTTCTTTGCATATTCAACAGCCGCTATCATTGTGGGCCAGTAATAACCCATTTTGAGGCAAACTTGTAATTTGGGGCCTGGTTGATATGCACCACAAACTCTATCGTGAGCCTCCCGGAGTGCATGCTTGGCTTCTGTGTCTGATAAATATCGTAACAGTAGCCCGTCATAAGAGCATCTGTATAACATCTTGGTAGCTGTGTCGTAGTAGAATATGAGGGATCGCCTTTGGATGTATACTGCTTCCTTTGGGTCCTCGGGGAGGATTCCATAGACAGCATAGTCTATGAAGGGAAATCTCCGGTCTTTAGCGTCGACGTTTATTTCTGCTGCGTAACCGTGATGAATATGCAAGGCATCTTTCACACAGAATAATTCTCGACCAGACACCGTGATCGACTGCTGAGTCTTGGTGGGAACGGTCAAGGAAGCAACAAGACCGGCTAGAGCATCTGCTTCTATATTTTGTAGTCGAGGCACGTGCTTGAGGAAGAATCCAGCGAAAGTAGACGCCAGCTCGATTGTTGCTCGGTCGTAGGGGATGAGATCTTCGTGGTGAACTTCATAATCCCCTCGGACCTGACTAACTATTAGCTTGGAATCGTCGTAAGCCTCTAGATAGTCAACTCCCAGTTGTTTTGCTAGTTGTAGGCCGATTATTAGAGCATTATATTCGGCTACATTGTTGGTGCATGGTTCCACGAGAGAATATGCACGGTGTATGACCAGATGATCAGGTGACACAAGCACAATGCCTACTCCAGCCACGATATTCCCTTTGGGCCCTGTTCTTGATGCGCCATCAAAGAACATTCGCCAAATAGGGATCTCTTCAGTTGCAGTGTTAGACTCCACCACTTCGTCGGGGATTTCGTCATAGAGTTTGGATGACTCCAGCACCGGATGAGCTGCTAGGAAATCAGCAAATGCTTGACCTTTTACTGCCTTCTGAGGGACAAAGATCATATTATATAGGGTCAACAACATTGCCCATGTAGCTAAACGGGAATTGAGAGAACCCGGCTTAGTCATGAGTATTCTGAGAGAATTAACTTTGGATATGATGTGGATACTGCCCAGACACATAGTAGCAGGCATTCCTTCTCCACCGGTGTGTATCTGTGCTCGGCACCCACCATTGTGCGACTGAGGTAGTAAATTGTCTATTCATGGCCGCCTTCGTTCTTTTGAGCTAAGAGGGCACCAAGGAAATGATCCATGGCACGGACATATAGTAAGAAGGGCTTCCCCATTATTGGGGCTACCAGTACAGGAGGGCTTGTAAGATATGCTTTGATGTCGTCGAATGCCCGTTGACATTGTTCAGTCCAGATGAAAGATACGCCTTTCTTCATAAGCTGAGTGAATGGTTGGCACCTTCCAGAGAGGTTCGAAATGAATCGTCTGATGTAAGCTAGCCTTCCTTGTAGTCTACGTAGCTCTTTGAGGTTTCTTGGAGGATGCATGTCGAGACTAGCCTTCATTTTCTCCGGGTCCCGATATATACCCTTTGAAGTGATGACGAAACCAAGGAACTTGTCGCTAGAGACTCCGAAAAAAGACTTGGTTGGATTCATCTTGAGTTGTGTGCACGCATTAGTTCGAACACCGTTCTCAAGTCTTGGAGGTGGTTGCCCTTGAGACGACTTTTGACTGCAATATCGTCTACGTAGTACTCTATGGTTTTTGCAAATGATCGCAAAAAATTGTGTTCATGGCTCGCTGGTATGTTGTCCCTGCATTCTTCAATCCGAAGGGCATCACCGTATAGCAGTATACCCCCAACGGTGTTCGAAAAGATGTGTGCTTCTCGTCGTCGGGGAATATCTTGATCTGGTTGTAGCCTGAGAACCCATCCATGAAGGACATCTGTTCGAAGCCGCAAGTGTTGTCGATCATTACGTCAGAGATCGGTAGAGGGAACTCGTCTTTCGGACATGCAGAGTTTAAATCACGGTAGTCGATACAGACTCGAAATTTATCGTTCTTTTTTATGACTGGAACGATATTGGCAACCCAGTCGGGATGTTGTTCCTCGCAAATGAATCCACTGGCGATGAGCTTTTTGACTTCATTCTCGATGGCTTCCTTGACGTCTGGTCGAAATCGCCATTGTTGTTGTTTTACTGGCTTAGCTTTAGACGAAAATTCAGGCGGTGCACGGCGAAAACGTAACAGCGCCCAGCCTATGCCGCAGTGTCGGCGGTAGAACGCTATTCTAGGTCACGAACTATAACTACATAACATGAATACTCTCCAAAAGGAGGCCAACACAGAGGTACAACTCAATCACAATCTAAGGTAGAATGTAGCACGATGGAAAGATAATGGAATCCTCAACTGAGGTACAGCAGAATGAAATAACAAAGTCTCAACAACTACCAGTCGCAACATCTCTAAAATATACAACTCTGAAAATAAGGGCAACAACTAATCATGAAAAGAAGAAACAGTCTAAGCTATCTATACTAAGCAAGGTATCGTCCTCAGCAGCTGCCTGAACCTCCCCTGGGGTCCAGGTCGTGAGTGTCATCTAGGCGAGCTCCAAAGTAAGGAGTACAGAGTTCCTCATCCCTCTGTAAAATTTTCAAAAGGTTTAGTCAGGACAGGCAAGCACAATACATCTCAACAAGTCATAACATGAAAGAAAATAATCATGCTAGAGAATAAAATACAGGAATCTGAAGAACATCATAATGTGAGAGAGACAGTAAGTAAATATCTATGATATATAAAAGAGAGACAGTAAGTAAATATCTATGATATATAAAAGAGACAGTAAGTAAATATCTATAATATATAAAAGAGACAGTGCTAGTGATTTAGAGTACAGACGAACATATGAATGGCTTAGGACTGATTCATGAACACTAAGAGTGATTCATGACTATACTACTTTTGGATATTTATTCACATGACCATTCATACTCCCCCGTATCCCAATCAATACACGAGATCCAGTCAAGTTACGTTAAGATTCGTGACTAAACTACTACCCGTATAGGATGATTCATGAATTGATTCGTGAAGGCTCGGTGATCATGAGAGTACATGAGTCACTAGCTGATTCCCGAAGATTCATGCTAATAGAAGAATAAGATATATGATGTAAGTGAAACATACTAGACAAAAGTATCTATGCTCCCGAGAAGGATAACATCTCATGAAGGGATCCATATAGTACTAAACCGTGTTACCAACGTGTCAGCATCAAGTAAGATAATCTAAAACAGGAAATATAATCCTAAATAAGATATGAAATGATCAGAGAATGTACTCGCCTCGTATCTGAATGTCTGAAGTAAATGTACTGTCCGAGATGAGGTACCTGACTCCTAGTTAGAGCAACACAAGTCAATGTATACAGGGGATGATAAATGAAATCTACAATGCATCTGCATGCTGTCTAGGTCGAACTAGACCAAAGTCAACTCTCGGTCAACTCTAGTCAACTATACTGGTCAACTAGGTCAAGCCTAAGCCAAACAAGTCTAATAAGTCTCACTAGGCTAACCAAGCCTAGGCTAGCACTCTACACCAATCACAAGGCTTTACAAGCCATCACAATCACACATCAAGGGCACATCATTTTCATGGATATTCAACATTATATATAAAAAGAGAAGGAACTAACATGTAAGCTATGTATGTGTGAACATGGAGGTGTACATGAAAAGAGAATTCAACACTAGGCTATATATCTTTGTATCCACATATATACTATCTATATACACATATATGTACATAACTATAGGAAATCTCTATTTATCGCATTAACACATTTAGCCACATATATATATATATATATATATATATTATAGAGAGAGAGAGAGGGCTAGAGGAGAGCATGTAAATGTGTTCAGTGTCAAGCTAGAGTGTGACATGGTGTCATATATGTACATAGTGTGTAGGTGAATAAGTGTCAAAGGTTATAGAGGGTTAATGTCACAGGTTTAGGGGTTCAAGTGAGGGGCTGTGTGTGGCATGTAGAGTGAAGGGTGTAATGTGAAACTTCATATTTTCATTCTCAAGTCTAACAGCATACAAACAAACCCCAACTTCCAGCTTTGTATTTTAAGCCAAGCTCTGATTTCTCTCAACCCTCAACTCAACAAAACACATAACTGGAACATTCAGTTCATACATTCATTTATCAGTTTTCAGGTTTAAACAACATGGGAGAATAACCTCAGGTTCATACTTATCACAATTTATTCTCAGGCTTATAGTTAGACAAAAGGAAGAAAAACAGTCATGTTACAACTGAACATTCAATCACTTGTAATCATTCATGAATACATCAACCAATCCTCAACATGACCCATATATTTAGCAACTAACCCACATTAATATAACATGCTATCAACACTTAATGTTATTTGAAATAGACAACAGTGAGTAATATAACTAAACTAAATCAGGAAAATCAAGTTTCAGTGAACCACATTTCAATGACAGGGTGTATGGAATAGGTAGAGGAGAACACAGTGCTATACCTATAAAATCAGTGTCTCAGTGTTCATGAAATCAGTTTGATACTTATAGCTAGCTAACAGGGTTTAATTTACAGGAAATGTGATAGGGTGTGGTGTGTGAAGGCAATGTGGATGATTCTCAGGAAACACATTATCCATGTTTCAGGTTAAATGAAAACTACAAGA